>ONZQ02000005.1:1043648-1331309 GCA_900312665.1 Cephalotrichum gorgonifer | reverse complement strand
CCCCCCGGGTCTCAATGCCACCCCCATGAAATGAGAGTAAATGTCATAGCTCGAGTTAATCTCATAGTTCCCATGACCCCGAGACCCTGTCGGATAGAAGACCCTGTCAGATAGATGCAGTCAAGAATAACCTTAGAACCCGCCCCCGCCTTAACACCTTCCCACCATGGATCTACTATGGTACGGCCTTGCATAACTCGACAACCGGCGTTTACTCAGCGCTAGTAAAGGCGCCACTCAGTTAGCTAGAGGCCACTGCCCTCGTTCTTCTAAGCAGAGGCCCGGGAAGGAGCTTCTCCGGCGGAAGAGACGCCCCCCGTGCTACTACGTGCAGATCATAGAAAACAAAAGGGTCTGACCACAATCTACGCGGGGAATACATTTTTTTTGTTCTACGGCATGCGATTAGTCCCAGTGTTTCTCGGTTCATAGCGGAATATTTTCGGATGCCGGAAGGATGAAGTTAACCTTCCGGATGACTAGGGGATGGGGTCCGAAGATATGCGTGGCCGCAGCGCCGGCGAGCAACGTTGGGGCAGTGCTGCTCTCGGGGGTCGAGAGCCCGAGGAGCCGGTTCCGGTGGGGCCCCATTTTCGGCTACACTGGATAGATGAGGCAGATTTGCCACTCAGCTGGCGGTCAGCTGAGATGGATCGCGCTTATTTTATACGCCGGCTTTTGCCTTTGTACTAAATGGTGACTTCTCAAGTGTTGGGTAGCACCTATGTTTCTCGCCTTTGAGAAGGAGTGCTCCATATTACCGTCGAACGCGTAGTGCCTGTGCTTATTCCGGCCTTTGTCCACCCCACCATTGTCATCTTTTGATCCGGCGGATCGACACTGGGGCCAATACAACGGGCCGATTATGAACTGTATGTCTTAAAGACGGATTTATTTGGGGAAATAATTGGACTAACCTTCTTAGTTGCGTGACCCATTTCTATTAATAGAGAACCTGCTAACTTTAGTGATTAAAGTACAGAAAGCAAACTCTCGTTTCAAATTGCCCAACATGAGATTTAGAAACGCCTAGAGGGAGAGACATCCTAAATACTGGACACCGTCAAGTTGTTACTTCGGTGTTTTATATATCAATAACAGCATACATCCAAGAGGACACTATTTCAGAGGGGACGAGGAGTTTATTTATGCATAGTGATATCTGTAGCGCTGGAAGATGCCAGCGTCCGACTCGATCGAGGAAAGTCGTCGCACAGATGAGGTGCAGAGAATGAGGCTCAGAGAAACGGATGAAGACGAGTAAAGAGATGGAAGTGGCACTATTTAAGGAGCTGTCTACCTTGTGGATAGAAGCGATGGAGCGGTCGACTTTTCTGGGATCTACATCAATGATGCTGTTGGCGAGGGTGGGCGTGAAAGTTACATATACGTATGGGAATCACCATAACTACATTGAATATTATAGGCCACAGTATAGTTACATCTCTAGGCCATATGAACCAGCATCAATCGTTTGGCACCATAGAGAGCCCAAGGTAGCCATTCCGGCCGAATACAAGCTGGGATAATCCTCTCGATCGGAAAAGGGGCCACTAGAGGTCATGATGAGAGATAGGGGGTAGATCCAGTCGAGAAGCTACTGAGTTATGCTTAGTAAAGCTCTCGGAGTAGTTAAGCTCTTGACTTGGAATGCACGAAGGTGCAGGTGTTGAGGAAATTTGCGGGCGGTGTTGGGTTTGGTTAGCTAGTGGAGTGCGTACGGAGTACCTATCTGTCATAAATGGCGAAATTCTTCAACCTATCCCTCACTCTATACCTGTACACGAGTGGCTGTTTGCTGTACTTCTATCACTACGGCGCCAAGGAACATTTTCTCGGTCTGGCCCAGGTGTTCAGTCTCGGGATTTCCCCGGGGTTACGGGGATCTCCGGTGGAACAGACCCTGCTCTATTCCTTGTCGGCTGAATCATACCCTCTTCCTTGGACGCCATCGAGGATAGAGTAGCCTAATCTTGTTGTTGGCTTTGAGTATCTATGTGCTTTGGCTGTGCCCCATGTTAATTACCTTACGTTAGTGGTTCGGCTTGTCTATCTAAGGAAAACGAAGACGGAAGGGAGTAGCTCAGGGGTCGATTCTCTAAGATTTGAACGGAGGACACTTGGATCTCCGAGGACGGACGGGAGCTCTCGGGCAGTAAAGATAGTGTTAGAGTGTCCACAGGACTCTACGTAACCGCCGAGGACCCCCACTTGCTACTAAGTTTAACGTCGTTCATGTAGAAGGAAATTTAAATGCGTTAAGCAGTACCCGTGTTGGAGGAGACTTATATGACTGACCCGCTTGCGGAAGCATTCCTATTCAATCCCAGAGTGGGGCTTATGACTTTTTCTCATGGCAACCCGGGTTCATGTTGAAAATCCTGTCATCAAGAAGGTGGCATGGTGTCTTTTACAGGGGCTTGGTGGAGACGGACAAGTCGACTAAACCAGATTAGGTGTAGTGGAAATTGTGTCGCCCCTCAACTGCCAGAAACGGAGGGGTAGAGCGTGGGGGGCAGGATCAGATAAGAGTAGATTAGATTGATAAGATGCACAATAAATACGAGATCTGTACCAGTTGTGAACACTTTCCAATCCGCCATGCCTGCAGGTATTTAATCAAGGTCGCTGCTATTGCGAAGACTAGTTGGAATATACTTATGAGAAGGCTTTAAAAAGTCTATGAGTCTGTCTCAACATGTGCACGCAGAAAATTATTATTAATGAATGACCTTTACCAGGCGTGTTTAGTTGTCTCGAAGTACTCCAAAAGTATGAGGGACTGCCGAGAACAAGATGGCATCTGTTACGTCACCCTAACCTCGGCTGCGACCTTGTAAGGCCGATGCCGGACAAAGATCCTGTAACCATGTCATGGGTCGGTGCAAGGGTCCCATTAACTGCTGTCAGAGGAGCTCCAATTTAGGTAGACGTAGGGTGTACCCTGCGGTCCTCGTTAAGGAGGAGTCTGCATGGAAATCTTTAAATACTGCCCTTCGCCCTTCATACGTCTGGTGCCTCTATAACTCTGCACGCCGTGTTTCTGTCTTCCTAGCTTGCCGCCCATGCTAGTATTGAACGGGCTCCGAACCAGCCCCGGAGAGCAGCCTTCGATTCCAATGGATACCCAAGCTCCTTTGGCGGTCGAGGCCCCAGAGGCCCGAACTGTCATGGACAAAGCCGCTCCAGAAGACGGTATTAACAAGGAAACACCGAGTCAAGACGCACAGCTTGGTGTTCAGAAAATCGAGGCCGTGACGTTAGCCTGGACGAAGAAGTCGCTAGCCGCGTCGCTGATTAAGTATGTATGCCTCTACCCCTGCCACACTGGTGCCGCGTCCCAGGCCTTACTAACATGTCGGCAAGCATTTGGATCATATTCCTGGTCAACGGACTCAGGGGCTCGATCCTCTTCAGCTTGACCCCATTCGTTACCAGTGATTTCCAATCTCACTCACTGCTCACTGTCATCGGTGTAGTATCGGATGCCATGACATCTGCAGTATACATCCCCATGGCGAAGCTTCTAGATCTATGGGGCCGTGCCGAAGGGCTCCTCATTATGGTAATCTCTGCCACTTTGGGAATAATCCTCATGGCTACATCGCACAATCTCGCCATGTTTTGCGCTGCGCAGGTAATGTAACATCCGTCAGTCCACAAATTGAAGCTTCTGTAGGCGCTAATCGTTGACATTAATTCCAGGTTTTCTACTCAATCGGTTTCGCGGGTATCATATACACCGTGGCTGTGCTTGCTGCTGATTCAACATCTTTGAAGAATCGAGGCTTAGCCTTCGCTTTTACTTCTTCTCCTTATATGATAACAGCATTTGCTGGCTCGAAAGCAGCGGAAGGGTTTTACAAAAATGTCAGTTGGAGGTGGGGGTTTGGTTGCTTTGCTATTATTCTGCCTGCTGTGACTCTGCCCATGTTTATCATGCTGAAGCTCAACCTTCGCAAAGCTGAGAAACAAGGGGTTTTCAAGCGGGAGAAGAGCAGTAGGACAATTTTGAACAGCATATGGTACGGTATCGTACAGTTTGACGGTATGAATACTAACCGGCGCGCCTGGTCTCGATCTAAACTGTTACACTACTGACATTATCTCTCCTTTGACAGCGCCGGGAGTCATCTTATTTGCGGGCGGCCTCACAGTATTCTTACTACCGTTTACACTCGCTACCTCTGCCCCTAACGGCTGGCGCACTGGCTACATCATTGCCATGATCATCGTGGGCTTCATCATTCTTGTTCTCTTTGCCCTATACGAAGTTTACCTGGCTCCGGTACCATTCCTAAAACACCAATTCTTAACGGACCGGACTGTCATTGGAGCATGTCTCATCGATGCTACTTACCAAGTCTCATACTATTGCTGGAACAGCTACTTCACGTCCTTTTTACAGGTTGTCTGTAACTTGGGTGTTGCCGAGGCTGGGTATGTGAACAGTACCTTCCAAGTGGTGTCCGGCATCCTTCTGTTCATAGTCGGCTACTTGATCCGGAGGACCGGCAGATTCAAGTGGCTCTTCTATGCTACTGTTCCCATATATACCTTCGGCCTCGGTTTGATGATTTACTTCCGTCAACCCAATCAACACATCGGTTACATCATCATGTGCGAGATCTTCATTTCTATCGGTGGAAGTGTCTTTATTCTCTTGGTTCAACTGGCCGTCCTCGGTGCAGTCGACCACCAGCATATCGCAGCTGTGCTCGCATTCCTCTACGTGTCCGGCACCATGGGCGGCGCTATAGGCAATACTATCTCCGGGGCCATTTGGACCAACACATTCCTACCAGCCCTGCAGCGCAAGTTGCCAGAATCCGCCCTGCCAGATATCGCAACCATCTACTCGAGCCTCCCCGCGCAGCTCTCGTATCCGGTGGGGAGTATCGAACGACTCGCAATCCAGGAGGCCTATGGATACGGACAGGCCAGGATGCTTGCTGCCGGGGTTGGTGTTTTTGGCCTGTCCTTCATTTGGATGTTTTTAATTAGGAACATAGACGTTTCTAAGAAGGGGGCGACCAAGGGTATTGTCTTCTAGAAGGATTGCAGGAGATTACTTTTTGTTCTTGTTCGCCACTAGGGTTAGGATATTGCAAGTACGGGTATCCCGCTGGACAGCCTGGAGCCTCCGGTCGTGCTAGAGTGTACCCATTGGAATAGAAGTTGTTCTCTGATGAGGGTGGTCATGTCATGTGTTTTGACGCAGGAGATCCTGTTGAGTCTTCTCGCTCTCGTACTACTTAGATTACGAGTCTTTAACTTTTGTATCTCTGACTCAAGAGAGACTCAGAGACCTTCAGACACTCAAATTAGATAATGCATTTCAGTCTTACCACTGGCCCTACGCAATCAGTCGCGCGCACCACCGCCTTTCCCAATCCACCCTTCGTCAAATAAGCAGGAAAGTTTACGGATGGTGAGTTGAGTGACGGTACGGGCGCCGAATGCCTCATCAACACAATGACGCCCGGACAGGCGGCTCGCATCATCCGGCCGATGTCCACAACCAGGAAGGTGTAGAGGAGCCGCGAATTCAAGCCTGGGGGATTGGTATGTGCGGGGTAAATTGCGGGTGTGATCAATGTGACCTCAAATCCCTTGCCGGGTATGCTCAAATCCGGGTATGGCTGGTCATAGTTAAGCCACGCCATTCACTTGTACTTGTACATGTAACATCTAGGCGGCCAAGAATATACCTGGTACCTCCCAAATATATCGCATTTGGCTCTTTTGTTTACGAGTGGGGGGCTGGACAGAGTCCTCCGTGAAGTGCCGCAGAGTCCGACTTCACTATTGTTGACATCAACTACATCTTGTCACATTTAAGGAACCCCCATTCTCCCTTAGACATGTTTTGACCATCATCAGGTGGCGTACCTTACACAAAACATGGTGACATGGAAAATCTCCCAGCTCAGGTCAAGATACAACTCCTGCACTTGGCGCCATATCCAATACAAAAAGTATAAATGGACGAGAGGAATGGAAGACTCGCGATAGAAGTGCGAAAATATTGCCATGGACGAAAGAACAAGGGTCTATATTAAAAGGAGTTCTCAGGTGTGACCGACTCTTCTCCGTTCCATCTCTCCAATATATGAGCACTAGTGAGTAATGACCCACCTATCCCTCTACCACAGGCTTTCGTCCATATACAACCTTCTGACGGTAATACGAATGGATATCAGGGTTGCGTATCTCCCTACGGACACATGCTGCGAAGACAGTCACCTCCTCGGGCGTCCAGCCGATGGCAGTCGCAGGGTATAAGATATACCCCTCTATGTCCGTCTCGATGGTAAGCTGGGTAAACTGCCCAATCTCCTTCAGATGTGGATCCTTGGGCCAGGTACCAATCGGAGTCTGGACACGTAAGGTAAGATTAGCAACCGACGATGTGATGGGGGCATGACCATATACCTTGTAGTCAATCTCGTGGATATCGACAAAGCCAGCAGCCTCCATAGCCGCTCTCTGGACTCCATCGGGGATAATGGTGAATGACCTCCCGATACTCTTGCCAAAATTGGTATATATCTTGCCCCACTGGTCTTGGGCAGAGTTCTCCTTCACTGACCCATCATCACTAAGGCAGGTGATAGAGCCTTCATGGCTTTCCAGCCAGCCTCCAGGTGCCAGCGTTCCGTATGCCTGTTTAAAAACAGCTTCCCAATCGCCAATACTTCCCAAGAGTAGCCTGATATGTACGTAGTCGATGGAATTGGGTGGGAATGTCCAGTCGAGTGTGCAATCCTCAATCTCGCTATCACAATGTACAGGAAAAAAACGCTTAGTTCACATCAGGACCTACTCTTGGGGCTTAGATGATGAGCTTACAATTTCAAGTTTGGGGGCACCCAAGCTGACTGGATAGGGGACACATCTGTGCCAATGACTTCGACATTGGGATATTCATCCGCAAAGTCACTAAGAATAGGTCAGCGGATGAGCCCTGCTCAAAGAACATGCGGATGGGTTCATACATTGCCCAAGAACCTGGTTAGTACCACGACGTATCGTTAGCATAGCCCCAGCCCTTGGCGGAGTTCATATTATGATACCATTTCCAGTCCCAATATCAAGCACTTTCTATGATTGGGGTTAGATCGAGTATAGTGAGGAAGAGACATTATTTCTGTTACCTACTTGAATCTTCTCTGTATCCAAAGGTGAGAGGAAAAGTTTCCCACCGATGACGAGCGTCTGCACATGGTGGCTAGTCAAGTTGTTAGAAATACTTCGACCTCTGCGGGAACCAATCGGGGACACTAACTATATATCCATGGATTCGTTTTGCTGGGTATCATTGGACGCCCTAGATAGTGTCAGAAAGGCTATCCCAACCTTGTCTGCACACGCATGGAAATAGTTACCAGTAGCTTGCATTGCCGATCTCATGGTGGAATGTTCTGCCATGGATCCTACGGTATTCTAGGATGCTAGTAGTGAGGGAGGCAGTCGAGGAGGCGATGGTTGACGCATCATCGATATTATCGGCACCGTTCTCCTGGACGCCATCAAGCAGGTTAGAGGTGGCACCCTGTGTACAAACGGATACGGAACGTATCATATTCAAGTCTTGGTGAGTACAAACCTCAGCAGCAACCACCCAATGCTGAGCAGGAAGGATCTCGGCCAATGCACTTGTCTCCCCGGAATCTGCATGATGCGGTGGAGACTTCTCGGGCGACGGGGATTTCGACTTGGGAGATGTAGGCAAGTTACTGCCTGTGGAAGTAGGTGGGGGCGTTTCTCCAGCCATTGCTGTCTCAGTTAGAGGAACCGGACCGGCCAATACGTGGGATATTGAGCAATAAACGCCACTACGAAAACGCGGACATATGATCTAGATAAATAAGTGTTTATCAAAGCGGGGCAGGCCTGAGCTTCTTCCAGCGGGAGGAACGGGAGAGCTAATCCTAGCAGCGCCGATGAGGAAGGAGGACATGGAAGAAATGTGTGTTGGTTGACACGCATGCACTCTTCTGCAGGAGGTAGGTGGAGTCCCCGGAATGTAACATCCGCACGAGGATTCCACTTCTGCTACGACGTGATAGAACTCAGGTACCAGTGCCAGTATACGTACGGTACACAAGCACTCAGGTGGAGACTATTCAGTACGCGGGATAGGTCAGAAACGAATCAGGTAGCGAGATGGTTCGAATGTGACTCCAGGGGCGGGGGAATAGGGAGGTCGCTCAAATACGCAGCTTGCGGGCTTAACAGATCGTCAGGTCAAGTCCTTCTAACAAAGGCTTTAGATAGGGTTTTCCTGTTTCCTCTGTTTTCTGGTGCGACTACGCCTACTGCGTTGGGGCTGGAGCTTGGTTTCTTGCCAAGCGTCGCCTTGTGCAGTTACGATGGGCAGGGACGTTCTCTTACTATTGCCCGCACCGCTGACCTCTTTGTGCAATATGATACACTGCAGGGACCGATGCCGAGGCTGGAGGCAGACGCGACAAGAGCCCTGTTGGGGAGCGATTATAATCTCGACACCTGGCTTTTGTAGTTTCAATCAGTTGGTGATTTCTCTTGACTTGGTGCATGCATTCAAAATTTTGGGTTTGACACAAAAGTACCATTTGTCGCCTGCGACTCAGAGCATGGTGCCATGTTGGATATGAGGGGGAGTGCCGATGTATCAATGGCGGCGGGCCAGTCCTGATATCATCAAGATTTCCCATTCGAGGCGGCCCGGGACAGTGGTACTGACATGATTCTCGCCCTTTCAATCCTTTTGATTATGTGCTTCAGCATATCCTCCGTATGGAGCTCAACATGTCTCCTGTCTGCACTGCATTATGCAAGAAGGCGCTTAACAGAAAAAAGCCCCGGGCCAAACTCGTATCTACATTGGTACATGTGTGGCTGGCTGCCTGGCCTCGTAATCTCCGCCGCTCCCCTAATAATGCCGAGTATCTGACATATAGGTACCATGACCAAGCTGACGTTACGACGCCAGCTATCCCTCTAGTTGCCGCATCCTCTCTATCATCGTATTAAATAGCATGCCACCTTGACATCCTCCTGTACGTGGATTAGACTTAATACGTTATAACCGGTACCTAAGTGGATTAGGCAGGGCTTCGCTATAGGACACCTGGAGACAGGGCCGCAGAGGTATTCACCTTCCCCTTGTCCACCCCTGTCGACCCCATGTCTAGAGTTCATACCTTCACAGCATTCTGCTATGGACGAGACTTAGATCGAGCTCTACGGAGTAGAGTAGCCCTAACCTACTTCGACCCTAGATGACGTAGAAGCTTTTATAGAAACGAGATACCTACACCAATTAAACTCTTCCGACTCGACACCAATGGCAGGGATTTGATACAGGTGGCTTGGCTTGACCTGATAGGCTTTGTACTAGGTGGCGCACCACCCCTGTCGGAGCTATCACGCGTCACTCACGCGCCAAATCGCGGTGTGGAGGGGAGAATCCCGTTCATTTTCTTGGGGTGAGCAGGTTATAGCTGTCTTCTGGCCTTCGACGGACAAATACCACCCCCAACAACTCTCATTTCCAACATTCCAACACAACATCTTCACGCTAACTCGTCCAAGTCCCATCCACACCTTTCCTAGGGAAGGCAGTTCCAAAATGTCAGTCTCCAACGACAGCGATGTCGATAGTGCGGATCTGAGCACGCCCCCGCCACCATCTCAATCCCACTTCGCCAAATTCGATAACTTCGTGCCTGACGATGGCGCATCATTCGATCATGAATTTGCCCGTCTAGCATCTTCCCAGGAATGGGCCCCGAGCTCCCGGGAGTACATTCAAGAGCGCACCATTGCGATGCGCGAGGAGCTCAAGTACCACTACTTTTCACAGTCCCAGCGGCTCGGCACTCTCAACGAAGAGCTCACCGAGGAGCAGAAACTCGCCGGGTATCAAGATCTATGCCGGGAGGTTGGCATACCTGCAATGGACTCTGTCGACCAATGCAAGAAACAGCTGAAGAACACGCTCGTCAATATCGTGGACCTTATTGACGCAAGACGGACGAAGAAGGGGGTCAAGGTGTGGGATAATTTCGAGGCGTTCCGCACGTACACACTCCGAGATGGATATAGGATTGATAAGGAAGAGGCGAAGAAGGGCGAGGGATTTCTGGCATCTCTTCTGCAGCATCTTCGAGTTCCACGAGGGCGGAGAAGGGGAGGCGGGAAGCGCAGTGGCTTCAACTCTAGAGTCTTTTCAGGGCGGGTAACCAAGAAGACCCAGGCATGATCAACTATATGCCCTACCCTAGTGGATTAGGGCCCGGTTACTAATGTATCGCATGGGGTGATTGGGAATGAGGACCGGAAGTCAGGCGGAGTCGGCTTGCACCAGGGGCGTGTACTAATTATATTTCACCATCTCACGAGCGGGGTCAAGGGGTGGTGTCTTGTCGCCCACATAATAAAATATCAGTAAATTTTACGAACTTCTCTCGATAGGAGTCAATACTACCACTAACCGCATGCCACCAGATCTCACGTGTGTCCATCCATCTCGCTCAAGATCCTCGACGTGCATTCGATATCAACGCTAGCTGAAACACGGTGACCTCAATCGGGGCCTCGCTCATCATCAACATCCAAGGCTCCATGCGGAAATATCAGGGAACCACTCGTTTAAATCGTCAAGCTTACCTAGAACGAGATGACTGAACCCTCACTAGCCATATTAGTAGGTCAAAGACCGCCACTTATGTCATAGTTCAACAATGGGATCAATGAGTTTCGGGATGTGAAACCAGCCAACGAATAAGCCGTAGCAAGAAATGTCAACAAAGTGAGGAGCGGCGTGGCCGATATTACCTGAGAGGCAGCTTCTGAGATACTCGGCATCGAACAGCATGAGCACACTGAGGAGTTGTGTTAGTGCAATCCGGTTATCTACAAGAGATACATCTAAGTTGGCAAAGGATATCCGACCTTAATACGATATGTAAGGTCTTTGTTGCTGCATCCGCCTAGTTCAACAAAGGAATGGAACCCCCTACCATACGAGCCAACTTACCGGCCCTGAGCAGTTGAAAGCATAATTCGTAATTGGCTTCCTACCTTCAATTTACAGGATGCTTTCCAATTCGGGGTTGGACCACGATGCATCGAGGCAGAGCGGGTAGAGACTTGCCGTCCACCAATCCCGCAGACGGAGTAAGTAAATAACCACTTGACCCTACGACTCCCAGTTTTACGCCTATAGTCTCTGTCAGGTTCTTCGTCAATATTATGTTATGAAACCACTTTATGAAGTTTGGTTTGGCTCTTGTCACGGCCACAATGATTTGGAGGTCGGTTTAAAGGGACGATCCCGTTGTAGAAGGGATATTAGGCAAAAACAAGATTGCCGCTCGATTTAATGGTTATGAATCATGCGCACGAATGAAGAGGCCCGGTCGGCCTAAATTAACTTAACACGGAATCCACTCGTTCATCCTAGCACTTAACAGATTGCCGAGGTACTTGCCGCGGTGCTGGTTATACATTCACAGCCCGACTCCGTGGTTCAGTCGCACCTGCCATCCAATCTACCCCATGATTGCCATATTGGCTAACATACATAATGATGTACATTATGAATTTGAGACACACCCCCGCCTTAGAGTGGCCGCGTGGCCGCGTGGCCGGGGGTCTTATAATCCCACTACGAGCAGTTGGCATAGGACTGGACCACAGCCGATTGATATTCGGAATGGGTGACAAGGAGGCGGCACTCGTCTCCTATTCTTGTATGGAATCGCCCATTTACAGGCAATTTCGGTCGTTATATATTGCATAATACGAATGGATGTTTCTATTAGCCGGCTTATTGTGGGGGAAGATCAGGTGCAAAGGAAAGATTATGCGAATGAGAGGTAGGTCTGGTTTGTCCCAATATTCGGCACCTTGTCCCGAGCGGCTAGGCCAATTCATTATATCTTTATTCCCTTCCGAATAGAGCATGAGTCTGAGATAGCCTGTGCTACTACGTCGATGGCGCTGAACCTAGAGCTGGAGATGCCATTGCCTCGCCGATAGTCTTCAAAATTATTGGGCAATCTAGTTCTTTGTGCGTCTGTGATAATGCATTTGAATTTATTCCCTTCAGTAGTAGTCCTAAAATGAACTCACCATCATCAGGGCTCATAAGACATATCTGGCGTGATAGTAAATATTCCGCTAGAAAGCGAAGCATTTACGGATCTAGGTATTATAAAGCAGACTCTGGCCTTGCTCAAGAGGAAACACGACCAAAATTAGGTGGGCCGAAGCACACGATTGTAGTGCTGCCCCTGCCAAGGCTCTAAGCCCAACACCAACTCCTGACATGTGGGGTGGTGCGGGAGCGGGTTATCGACCCCCTGAAAATGCGGTCCCATTTCAGGCGTCTCTGAACAAAGGCTAGAGGCCTAATCGATATGCGTAGCCTGCGGGCCGTAGCAGCGCGCTGAGCGACGAACATGGCCCGGAATCACTGCTCGGGGAGGAGAGGTCCAACACTTATAGTCATAAATGCCGCTGGGGCTGCCGTGCTCGGAAAAAGCCTGGGTAGCCGTCACGCCTAATCTAAGTTAATATAACGGGCAGAAGATAATTCCACCCTACCGGCTGCCCACATTCGGGTATCTACTAGCAAATATGCTCCCTGTGAAGGTGGCTTGTTGTATGCAGCTGGGCTACACGTTCCTCTTGCCTAAACTTGGCCTAGCTATAAGGCTCTACCTAGATGAGGCCCAGCCAAATTCTTCTTCCGACTACGACTACCGATTGAGGGGAGCAATATTGGCATCGCGATTTAGCCTTTAGCTCCACGTCACCAGCGTCAAACCGTGGATTCCGGAGCTGCAACCGATCTTGCTCCGACTAGTATAAGAACAATGAAGGTCCGATGAGTTCAAGTACCGTAAATGGATAGAAGTTAACCAGCATCGTACTAAGAGTATCAGTTCATTTTACCTTGGTCCTCAGGAGCCTTGACGACAGCGCCCATACACGGCAGTAAATCACCGAGCGAGCAGGCAAGCACCAAACAAGATGCGGACATCCATCTTCGGTTTCCTTGCCACGGCGGCATGCGCACTGGGTGCCTCCCTACAGCAAGTTGCGAACTTTGGGGAGAACCCTACCCGCATCAACATGTACATCTACGTACCGGACAACGTGGCCCCGAACCCTGCAATCATCGTTGCTGTAAGTTAATATAACAATGGCTCCGACGCGCGTGTTTCTTTTCTAACTCCCGCAATTAAATTAGTTGCATCCCTGTGGAGGGAGTGCGCCAGGGTGGTTCGCGGGGACCAGGCTCCCGTCTTACGCCGACCGTGAAGGCTTCATTCTTATCTACGCTGGAACACCAAACCAGAGCAACTGCTGGGACGTCCATAGCCCGGCCAGCTTGACTCACGGCCAAGGCGGTGATGCCCTCGCCATTGTCAACATGGTCAAGTATACCCTCGAGAACCACAACGGTGACCCCGAGAAGGTCTACGTCATGGGCTCCTCTTCCGGTGCAATGATGACCAACGTCCTTGCTGGTTCATACCCTGATGTCTTCGAGGCTGGCGCCGCCTTCTCCGGAACTGCCCACGCCTGCTTCGCCGGCGCTGCTGGGGCAACTCCGTTCGCACCTAACCAGACGTGCGCCCAAGGCCTTCAGCATACTCCCCAGGAATGGGCCAACTACGTCTACAACTCGTACCCCGGCTACGAGGGTCGCCGAACTCGCATGATGATCTGGCACGGGAATGCTGACGGCCTCGTCCGCCCCCAGTGTGCCCACGAGGCCCTGAAGCAGTGGTCCGAGGTGCTCGGCGTCAGTTTGACTGCGAGTAACACCGGTGTCCCTTCGGCGGCGTACACGCAGGAGGTATACGGCGACGGTTCGCAGCTGCAGGGCTTCTTCGGCGCCGGGGTCGGCCATACTGCGCCGGTCAACGAGGATTATATCCTCAGGTTCTTCGGAATCATTCAGTAGCGTGAGATTTAGAGCATCTCCGCTGGCTGAGGCATGGGCAAACATGTTGAATATAGCGCAATGTCTCCGTTGATTCATAGTGTGTGATGAGCTAGAATGACGCTATCAGTGTTCTTAGGGAGGGTACCACCAGTATATAAGTTGTTGAAAAAAGAGTCTTTCACATTGAACTTGTTGGTTGAGATTTGCCTTTGTTTGTTGTCAGTCGGTAATGTTTCGAGATGTCAGGGCGGCTCAAGTGACATAGCAAGGATTGGTACCTTCAGTATTGTAGCCTCACCCCTCAAATCATCAAATGCGTGGAGATTACAAGTTATTCGTGCTTCCACATGGTGCAACACCCGCTTCAACTCAAGCAAGCACCTAGTGACGTACATGTATGGAAACCCATGAACCCCCCCAGGATTGATCACCGTCACTCGTCGACATACGGTCTCTTCGAATAATATCAATTATGCTATTCTACTAAAATACCTCATTCAGATTCATCGTATTGTTACAAGACCGAAAAATAAAAATGCGTGTAGACCAAAGCAATGCACCTTACCAGCACGAACGTACCCAGACCAGACACATATCCATCCCATACTTAATCGCCTACCCATGAATATCGCCAGAGGAAACAGTAAAAACAAAACAGGCAATACGGCACAATAACCAAGCGGAGAAGTGCAGCAAATAAGAACAAATTCCCCATCCCTTTGCCCCTTATTACGGACGGTAGTCCGTCCGTCATATTGGCATATTTCGTGCGCAAGTTTTCGTTATCGTTGTAAATAGGGGAGACAGGCTTCCGCTCGATGGCGGCGTTGCGCAGAAGATAGGGGGTGATGGACAGATCTGGCATTCAGGAGCTGCTCGTAGACTTTCCTCTTGGTGCCTGCAAATCCAATTGCGCCTGGTGGTATTTCGCAGTAGTGTATCGGTCAAGTTTCCGTACACATAATTCCGGCTCGCCGTCTATCATACTGTCCCTGCAGGTAGCCGGGGAACACTGATGTTGATCCTCAACGGTATCTAACTTCGGTTGACTGGGCTTGGGACTATGGACAAGAGCCCTGAGCATCGGGATCGAGACGGCCATGATCGTACTCGCACTCTCGGCAGTGCCATATATTAAGAGCTCCACGCTATCGACTTTGCATTGTTAGTGGATGTCAAAAATGTCGCGATAGATCCACGAATAGTTTCCTTACTGGTATCATTACTGTCAATCGCAGTAACAGTCGTTATTTTGAGAAAGGATGTAATGCCGGCACTACACATCCGTCGTTAGCTAATATCACTGCGGCTGTAAAACTCCATCGCGTGCAGAACTTACAAGATGCCCATGCTCATGGCTGTTAGAGCACCCAGCTTCTCTTTCTTGCTAATCGCAGACGGCCAGATAATCATCCACGGGATCAATGCCAAGGCGATATCCGCCACTCCAGAGTAACCTAACATTCGAGATCGTCAGTGAACATGACCATGCCCAGAAGTTATCCGCAAACTATCAATGGTCGTGCACATACAGGCGGCAAAGATGTTATAGTTTATCACAACCTGCCTTGGCCAACATCGCCCAACCGTATTGCCATCCCATAACCTCGACACTGGCCAACACTGAATCCAGTGGATGGTGGCGTTGGCGCCCAAAACTAGAATCACCGTGACTATGATGACCCAGGGGACCCATATTATCCTGCCTTTCGATATACGCAGTAGTGTAATGGCAAATGAGACCTTGCTCCACATGGCGGCAAGGATGGAGGCGAAGCCGGCGGCGTACGAGAAAAATAGGACCTTCTCAAAATTCTCCGGGGGGATGTTGAAGTTGTTTTTCCCCCACCCGAGAGCGACGCCGTAGGATATCAGCGAGCATGAGGTTGCGAGGGTTATCTAAAGAGGTGACAAGCTGTTAGCAAATTTCGCCTCGGTATTCTGTTGAAGAGAGGGGCGCACGACAGAGGTCCTACCCAGCTCGCGATGAGGACGTAGTCGTCCCACCATATCTGCTTCTTCCTCCACGCCTTCGAGAAAATGCGCAACCCCAGGAAAAACGCCGCGAGAGCCGTCAAGGACCACGTCGTCGTAATAAATCGCGGACCATGATCAACAATAGTCATCACGGTGACTACTCCTGGCGTCTGGGCATCTTGCCTCGGCGATATTCTCGCCAAATAACTCATAATGAATGCTGTTGAATCGTGAAGAAGACAATCGATTCGAGATTTGGTCCCATTTCAAGCCATAACAGTAGGGACTGTATGTTTGATCAAAATGGGATTGATCATCTCTCGAGACCAAGAGGATCCCAAGAATATGGGCTTCCCCGGTATTAATGGAGACAGGGCCATCCTGGCCGATAAAATGGCGATTCCGGGCTCGGTTGCTTTTTGTCACACCAAAAGAGGCGTTTCCTAATATTGTTCCCGCGAGATGCCGGTGTCGATCGCCTGTCGATGATACCCCACCAGGCCACCAGATAGGATGGTATTCGTTGGCTCTCGCTCCGATCGAACTCTTCTATAACTTTTCCGTGCTGATCAAACCTGACTTCTCACCGTCATGATTTGGGCGTATTACCCTAGACCGGGTTCCGAAAGGTTATGGGAAATCGTAAAAGTGAACTCACCTGTCCTTTACTTAACAGTTGTTACTGCCAAGGCGGGACTGGAAGGCTTGAACGACGGCGGTGTGAGCGGGTGGGGGTTTGTGCATTCAGGCCGTAATCTCTACCATAGATGTTGCGTGTAGGGGACCTTCCTGCCGTGGAGAGTATTACTGATACAGAAGGAGATAATGAAGCCCATTTGATGTCCTGTTGGCCGCTGGCGGAGCCCCGGGGCGGCCAAAAGTTGTGGAGGCTTGCCGCACGGACGACAGGTGCATCAGTGAAACACTTCCCCAGACACGACGAAATCAATCTGGGGATTTTAACCCTTTCCGCCGGTGCTGTTACTAAAAAAGTGCCCGAAGCACGGTTAAGCACGGACACTCACGCTCTTTCCATCAGTCGAGGGTGCTGGGTAGCTAATTAATGCAACCTAAGGCATGTAGCTCACGTGTAGCCGTTTCACAATATCGCTCTCATGTAATACAGATAGGAATTATTAGTTCATTCCCTGATCGACTTATTTACATTTTGCGATGACACTTGGACAACCCTCCGCAAGTGTCGGAAGTCTCCCACTGAAGATCATTAGATGCCCCAGCGTGAATGAGGTTGTGTGGCTGAGGGCATGGAAGCCTGGTCTTTGCCCTCCCCCAAGGTTAGGTATTCTACTCCGATTTCCGAAGAAGATGACGGGCTCGAGCCCTTCCACTGGGTTTACTGCGGTGAGAATCCGACACGGTCTCCGGCGTCGTCCGGGCAAGGCACGGTCATCCTTTTTTTCGCACAGGACAAACCTTGAGCGGCCGCCAGGGGTACTTACGTCGTGGCCGTTGAACTCATCTGGACAAAGTTGCCCACGAGTTCTCATGTAAAAGAGATCGTATAGTAAAGACCAGACTTAGTGCGGCCGCTGCGACGCCGGTCTCTCTCACTACGGCTTAAGCTGGATTAGGACCGTCCTGTGCCGCCCGTGCAGTATATCCCCGCTAATGAACCACAGAAGGAGACAAGTGCCTGCCCGGTTGGACTGGTAAATTCTGGTGAATAAGTATGGTCGTGACTCTCCAAATTATCTCAATCGCAACAGGGTCTGCGCCATGGTTGGGTTTTGTCCGCGAGGGTTCGGGTACTATCCGTGAATCCAACCATAAATTCGTCTTCCTATTCCACCCCTATATACATTTTCTTTATTCGTTCTTCACTCTGTTCTTAGTGGCTACGCCCACCTTCAGACAGCGATCAGGAGACAAAACAAACTCGACCGATACGTGACGCAACCTTTGCCTCGTCCCAGGGCGACGTCCGCCCGCGATAGGCAGAAGAACGAAGGACGCATCCACCATTTCCACCACCCTCCTAGAGGAATTGAGAGAAGAATTCCCAGGTATTGCCGGGACCGAAGGGAGTCTGGGACCCAGGGTCGGCCTGGCCGGGGTTGTGGTCCCCGTTGAAAACGACCCAAGTCACAGGGTATCCTTCCGTGCAGCCCTCGTACTTCGTCTTGGTCGATGCGCCGTTCGCTGCAACAGCTGGCTCCGAAGCCGCCGGTGTGCACCCGTTATTTTTAACGAACCTGTCACGCATCCCGCGGCCGCCGGCGATGGGCAAAACCGAGTCGCTCGTGCCGTGCTGTGCGTAGTAGGCAACCGGTTGGGTGCCGCCGTTGCACCCACTCAGAACACCGCTGGATAGGACGGCGACGGCGCGGATCTTGTCGGGGCGGGAGCACGCGAGGGAGTACGATATGGCGCCACCGTAGCTGAAGCCCGTGGAAAATCGGAGGTCTTGCTCAACGCAAAGGTCCGCATCGAGCGCCTCCATCATGGCATCGATGAAGGCGATGTCCTCGCCTCCCTGGTTTCCCCAGCCGTTGTTAAGCCCGTTGGGGGAGACGAAGATGGCGCTGTTGTTCGCGAGAGGCGGAAGGCCATAATACGCCTGGGTGCCAGAGCCCCCATCCGCGATCTGCTGTGCGGTACCGCCGAGAGCGTGGAAGGTGAAGATGAACGGGTAGGCCTTGGTGTTGTCATATTGGTCTGGTAGTTTAACGATGTATTGCCTCTGCTTGCCATTGACCGTCAAGGTGTGACTGCCGTTCCCCAATGTCGGGGTCTTGCCACAGCCCGCCGAAGGTGCCGCGAAGACGCCCTCGGACAAAAGATTGGCCACAAGGGCCATCGGCAGGAGGAAGTTCAGTTGGCTCCACATGTTGGCTCGCTTTCTCTGTCTGATGCTTGGGAAAGATAGTCAAAACGCCTGAATGTCGAGCCGTCTTATCCGAGGAAGGTGGATCACGCTGACAGCGTCCTATATATACACGAATTCCTTCGGAAAGCACACTGCTAGCCGAGGCTTCACCTAGAGATTCTGCATTCGTAGCTGCCGATGCCAAGTGAGGGCATTCGTAGTGTCTCGCTGCCGATCACATGTGCCGATTATTACCAGGGGCGAGAGGCTCCTCCACCCAGATGATCTCCGATTATCCACATGATTGCGCCCAGAAAGCTGGGCCACCTTAGGTTTCCGCATTAGGATAGAGAGACTACGATACATGGAAATTCTGTATGGTTAGAAACGTACTTGAGTAAGGCCTGGATAATTTAATACATTGTCAAGCAGGCACCATGATAGTAGTTGTTTATGCACATCCCTAATGCGCATAAGCGCACGAATGAAAGGGTTGAGCTCGGATGTTAAATACCTTCTTGGGCCGGCTATTTAATAGGCCGAAGAGTACCACGGCCTGGAGATAATATCAGACTGAAGAGGTTAACTAATGTTGTGTCGTCGCGTTTTCTTATAACACTTTACAATACACGACTGCTCCATCACGGATTCAGATATTACTCGTACGTTCATATATCGGACGTGGGGTAATATATTAGCCGACAAAGTGACAGGTACGAAATCCGGTCCTCCCAGGTTTTGTAGGGGACCGGGAGTTGATTCGGCAGTTGACGGTGACACGCATAAATAAGGCCGAGTAAGTACCGGGTAATAATGTTAATCTGTCTGCTGTCGGGCGTCTCTTGATTCGTGCGCAAGTTGCGTTTCGCCGTGCCGTGGTCCCTGAGCCCGCAAAGGAGCCGAGTGTGGCACACAGCCACGACAATGAGGCTCTTAAACATTCAAGATTAAAGGAGAGAGTATCTTCCACAGCAGTTTACCCAGGGACCAACTACTATGCAAGGGACGCGCAGGGGATAAACTAGGTCGCTGAACTTCCAAGAAACTGAGCCGGTTGTAGCCTTAATTTGCTCCATGCGTCTTAAATACCATAGGGTTCATCAGTGGAGCACTACGCGGAGTTTAGTGGCTATTTGACTACTGGAGTGCGGTCCGTTCGACTGTGACGCCTTACAATCGGCTGATGGGCTGGCCTCTTAACATTCATACACATATCGGTCTGGTGGGTGTTTGGAATGATGGATGTACCCGTTGCAGTACGAATGGTACAAGGTGTACATTGCTTTATCTCTCCCGCTGAAACAGGGACAGTGAAGGAATGAATTCTCCTAGACCCTCAATTTAGACAGATATATAAAAATCACCAGCAAATCAACTCGCCAGTCAGTAGCATACGTAAAGGTAAAGTTGGGGCAATCCGTGTAATCCAAGCTGAACAAAGCGTACACATACCAGCCCGTGTCTACGAACGTAGGGGTAGTCACGACATCCGCAATTTATTTGAGTTGCATACCCTATCGGCCAGACACTGCGTATCTCCACCTATACATCGCTTAACCGGATGGTGGCCAGCTCTGGACACTACAATTCCGCACCAATAGCAGACCATGTTGCACTTGAAGGTTTGTGACCAGCGGAAATTCTCAGTAGTTAAGAGCGGAACGTGTAGACGGGACATATATTGTCTAGGCATTCAACCCCGAAAAATGCATATTGTACAACGGCTAGTTCTGTAGATTCGCTACACTCCATACCCATCCACCCAGCCCTCAACCGAAAGATACTTAAGCGATTGAGTATCCCTATTCGTATCGAGTAAGATATATCTAAATTTCCTGTCCAAGACACATTGTTTCCCTCGCTCCTGCAAAGTCACGAACTCAGTTCCCGAAATGCTCAAGACCATGCTCTTGGCGGCCCTTGCGGCGCTGCCCGCCCTCGGCCAGAACCCCGTCGCCACACTTTGCGAGCAGTATGGCTATCATGCTGACCAAGGCTATGAGGTCCTCAATAATCTATGGGGCAGGGATGCCGCTTCATCCGGCTCTCAGTGTACATACTATCTTGGCCGATCCGGATCCGGGATATCGTGGAGCTCTGAGTGGACCTGGACGGGCGCCGAAAATAACGTTAAGAGCTACGTCTACGCGGGACGCCAATTCGACCGACGGCTCGTCAGTTCCATCTCGAGCTTGCCCACAACGCTGAAATGGTCATACGACGTCTCCAACATTCGTGCCAACGTCGCTTACGACATCTTCACCCACACTGACCGAGACCACGAGAATAGTAACGGAAACTATGAGCTTATGATTTGGTAGCTTCCCAATGACCAAGAAACTGCCTACAAAGCTACCTACCAATACTGATATATGTGATTAATAGGTTGCACCGGTACGGTGGTATCTGGCCCATCACCACGTCTTCTACTGGTTCTCCCATCGAGACTGTTACCATTGGAGGACACAACTGGGACCTCTACTTCGGCTATAATGGGGACATGCAAGTGTATTCTTTCCTGCCGTCGGGCGATAACCCTATCAACAACTTCAGCGGCGATGTCAAGGACTACTTCAACTATTTGACACGCAACCACCAGTTCCCCGAAACTACTCAATATATGCTGAGTAAGTCTCCGACTACCGAGGTTACCTTCTCCGTGGCGCAAGATATTAACATAAACTAGTATACCAAGTTGGTACTGAAGCATTTACTGGTGGGCCGGCAAAGTTCACCGTATCGGAGTTTTCAGCTGAGGTGAGGTAAGAGGAAGGAGGACAAAATTGGGAACCAACCTCCTGCCGTAGTCAGTTGGTGGAGCCAACGTCTTAAATCGCCATGGTGACACGGCGAAACTTGCCAACGGGCAATGGTTTGGTACGCAAATCAAGGGCATACGACGACGATACGATGGCAATCACCTTGTTTTTGATAGCTTCCTCTTGCTCTACACACATTACTCCTTGTACAGCATGCCTTAGTCTGGTCAGCGAAGCACATATATAGCTCGTGATAGCGGAGAATCATGTTCGGTCATTCATCATTCTCCACTCGCCATCAGCCCATGTCTCATTAGAGTAGTCAACTGGACCTCGCCACTTACACAATATATGGAAAGAGAAGTAAACGTGTGATAGCCATGTATACCGGAAATATCTACTATAGTAAACAATGGCTGGTACTGCAAAAACACTAGGCAGGTCCGGCGTCGAGTTGACGATCGCGGCGTGCTGGGCGTCAACCCAGCGTCGAGGTGGTGACTTCGTCGTTGACTCAATGGCTCGTATCTCTAGGCAGCATTGTCCAGAACAGTGGAGTCCTTGCGCCACGAGAACACCTTTTTGTGCTTCTGCACCACCGCCATCCCGGCTAAATGAACC
Source organism: Cephalotrichum gorgonifer (assembly GCA_900312665.1). NCBI lineage: Eukaryota > Fungi > Ascomycota > Sordariomycetes > Microascales > Microascaceae > Cephalotrichum > Cephalotrichum gorgonifer. The sequence goes on along the minus strand of ONZQ02000005.1, from coordinate 1,309,177 downwards.
CGCTCATCGTCGCTACTCACCCACCCACGCACCATTTGCTTCACTTCCGGAAGAACACCGCAAGTCTCATCCATCGGATCGCCCGCCTCGAGGAGTAAATATTGCGCCAAATCCAACCGTAGATAGCCAGCCAGCGTCGGCCCCTGGCCGCTTTCCCCTTGAACCACGATACCGCCACCCAGCTGCCCCAACCGCAACGCAACACGGGCATAATCCCCGCTCTTCAACCCCTGGCGCACCTCCTTCTTTAGGCGCGAAAACTCGTCATGATACGGCACCCCCCGTTGCACGAGAGACTCAACGAGCCACTCCACAAGCGCCGCTAACTCCGGCACAAAGGCGTCCACGTCTTCTGCCAGCGCGGGCTCCTTTGGTGGGTTGGAATACGGGATGGGAAGTATGCTAACCCCCAGATCGAATAAGCTTGGAAGTGACTTAGGCACTGGCTCTGCACTCGGCTGTCGCCTGTGGCGAAGCCCATCGATCTTGGTTGCAATGGCCCGCAGGATTGGTACACAATGCTCACGCCATGCCAGCCACTTCGCGCGGCTGTCAAGCCGCCCCTCAGTCAGGTACGCGATGAGGTTTCCAAATGTTGGGAGAAGCTCGCACGATATAATCCGGTCTGCAACAGCCAGCAGTGACTCCCCCACCAGCAGCACCGAGAGACCCTCACCGTCGTTGCGCTTCGATGCTAGTAGAGATCCCGGGTCTTTCTGCAGCAGTAATGCAGCCGTCCGGATGCCGAAGTTTTCGAGGGCTGAGCGGCCAGGATTATCAAACTGCGCGAGCCAGTGACGCCCTGCGTTCGAGTTGATGAGGTCCCGGTCTGCCTTTACCGCCTTTGTGACACGCGCGATACCCGGGGTAGGATTCAGGTTGACAAGTGCCATTTCACGCAACATCGCGAAAATTGAGGCGGGGGCGTAGGATGCGAACCGGCGAAGGAGATCGATGGATACGGCCAGGCATGCCGGAGCGGAAGGGATGCACTCGCCATCGTCGAGGGAGAACCCGTTTTTGGCAAGGAAGAGCTTGTTCCAACGTGCGTTGAGAAGGGCCGATTGACCAGGAATGTGCATCAGGAGCTGCATGAGGCGCTCTTTGGTCTCATGCGACATGGCCCCGGAGCTGTAGTCTAGGGTTAAGAAGAGCGATATGAGTGGTGTATCGGTCGACACGTCAGGGAGATCTGCCTCGCCCTCCTCAGCTGCGATCCAGTCAGCTTCGCTGAGCGGTTGACGCTGGCTGAGCCTAGGGAGAATAGGTGAGAGGGTCTCCTCCAATGCGCCCAGGACACGGGTGTGGATCTCTGGTGAGTAGGTTAGCCTCTGCAGTATGCTAAGAAGGCTGTTAACGATGGCAATCAGGCTGTCAATATGTCGAGCTTCGGCAAGTAGTCCAATGAGTATATCGCAAGCTGCAGATGGACCGATAATTCGACTGTCTTGAAGAAGCTGGGCAATCATCTTCACTGTCGTCACCTTAACCGCAGCAGGTCGAGGGACCCCCTCCTCCCCCTCGCCTTCGCCCTTCTTCTCTATCGGCCTTGCGTTCTGCTGCCGCATCCTCCCCCTTATAGCGTCTGCGATCGCATGGAGTAGGGCGTTGGCTGCTTCGTAGGGGAGCGACGAAAGAAACGCAGAGGTCAGGATCTGCCGGTGCCACATGCTATCTGAAGAACGCTCGCCCTCGAGGATTAGATTGTGGACGAACGGGATAGCTAACCATGGCTGGTCGCTCTGCGCAACGCTAGCGACCAAGCTGACGACCTTGTTCATCTGCACCTTCAATCCCTCTGGGCCAAGGTGTGTTCTCATCCTCTCCAAGACGAATGATGTCAAGTCTGCCCTGATAGCTCCAGACATCCCTGATAGCCCCTGGTAGACGTAGGCTCCTGTTACTTGGACAGACAGATTGGTGGACACAGAGGAGAGCAGCCCCTCAGCGGTGACGAGGACGTCAATTGTAGGCTTCCAAACCCTCTCTACTGCACCGCTGCTGAGGTGGTCCGATCCCGGCGTCGCCTGATCGAATAGTCTCGTAAAGGAAGCCGCATTATATTCCTCCAGGCGACAGTCAATGATATGTTTGGGTAACATCAAGATGGTCCGCCAAAATCTGTGTTCCGTCGGATGGAGGGCCGCGTCCATTTTGATGGTCTCCATGAGATGATGGATGATACGACCCGATATCTCAATGTCCTTCGCGACCGCTTCTGCGACTCGGTCGCTTGGAACATCCCTTCCGTCCTCATGCTCGCCCGGGATGGCGCTCAACAGATCCCTGATCTCCGCCGTCCCGAACACTAGGTCGGTGTAGAGGCCCTTCGACACCATTCCCTGATTGATGAAGCGGCGTGCCCACAATATGGTGTCTTCCAGCATCTCCATGTCGCCTGCAGCGACGCAGAGGTTCATAGCCGACCTGGACCAAAAGTCGCGCTGTTGCCACTCGCGGCCCTCTTGAGCCTTTTTCCTCCGTTCATGAACTAACGCTCGAGCACGTGCGAGCCAGGCTGGCTCATCCGTACCCTTCTTCCTGGACTTGGCAAGCAGATAATACCTGACCACTTCTGTATCACCACAGATAGATCCATACTCTTTCTGCTGCTGGAACACCGTCGTCTGACCAGAACGGTCGGCTTCTCCCCTGGCCAAAAAACTGCCCGTCACATCGGCGGCAGAGAGTATTTTGAATAGGCGGGTTGCGTCGTCGACGGATAAGTAGCGGAAGAGTGCTATGGGCCAGCGATTTCCCCGTGCCGTGAGATCTCTCAGTCGAGAAAGTGTCTGGGGGGAGTCATCGTCGATGTCCAACTCATACCCTCGCCCGTGTCTGAGTAGTAGGCGAAGGAGCGGATAGGTCTCGAAACACGGTCCGTCATAGTGAAGCAATATCTCGCACAGGACACTTAACTTTTCACGCGGGCGACGACGATTAGACGGCACGAGCTCGATCAATCGCGCGAGGCATAGCTCCGTCTCCTGCTTGGTGGCGGCGGTGGCGGCGTGGGCACCCCCGACTCTCGCGTCCCTCCAGCGTTGGATAGCATATTGTAGAAGACTCTCTAGATCCGCTAGAGGGAGACTCGCAATGTCTTGTTGGTGAACATTGATGCATCGGACCACCAGGTTGAGAAACTTGTCGCGGGTCTCGTCGTCGTATCTCCGGTGACGAACTAGTCGCTGGAGTAGAGGCATGGCGAAAGCTGACAGGAAGTCGCGGGGGAGACGAGACGGCTCTTCCTTGTCGGCACCGAGGGTCGAAAGGATAGTCTTGGAGAATGCGAGGTCGCCCTGGAAGAGCCTGGTCTCTTCCCATAAGGTCGTGCCCTGGTGGATGCCGCTGGGAGGCAATGATATATTTTCGAGGAATCGGTTCTGGTACCATTCGCGATGGCTCGTGAAGAGACAGGTGCGCTGGAAAGCGGTCCACTCGGTCTCGCCGTCGTCATCCCACTCCTCCACCATTTCCAGGCCGCATGCAGGTACAATGTCCTGGTAGTACTCGCCCAGGGGCCTCGGGTCCCTCTGGACGGGTTCGTGTAGGAGGCCGACCAGCTGGGCGAGACCGGCCTGCCTCTCAGGCCTCGCGTTCAGCGCTGAGGCCGTGCCGCCAAGGTGCCGGCATATGGTTCTGACGTCGTTCAAGCTGAACGTGGCCATCAGTTCCGCCAAGCCCAATGCTCCACCGACGGCATCCCAGAATAGCTGAAAATGGGTACCGCGGCGAAGGCCTCTGCAGAAGACGATGATGGCCTTACTCCGGGGTGTTGTGCGTTGTGTCTGTCGCAGCTGCTCCACCGTTCCGGCCACATTTCGGGAAGATATGACGGAGTGTTTTCGATGGCCATTGTTAGGGTCCGGGTCGCATACGTCCATTCTGGAGGATATCAATTGGGTCAGAAATCTGGATGGGAGGTCGGGTTAGGGTATCGAGAGACGTTATACATGGAGTGAAAACCGGGCGTAACCTTCGTGGGGACTCGTGGTTCGAATATCAAGGTGTTCGCCGAGGCGCAGCACCTATTCTCAGCCTCAGCCATGCATCTCCCAAGCAAGTAATATAGTCCATGGATCGGCCGGTCCATCCCTGTCAACCCCGCATTTTTGCCAGGCAACAGCCAGCTCGCGCAGCTATCCCAAACCGTCCAGGAGGTTCTTTCCTCTTCCATTGTGAGAAGTTATATTGTTCTCACAGTACTCACATTCTGCCATCGCTGGTCGACTCCAGGCCTAGTTTCTGGGCCTCATTTCAATCACCAGGGCCTCAGTTGCATGGATGTTTTGAGGTTAGCTTCGCGTGGGTGGGCTGGACCCATACCAGTACAAACCTCGACTCGTTGTCACGGTGGTGGCTGTCTGGAAGCGTAAACTAATAGAAGTGCATAATACTCGTACCGGTGAATTGACAAACGGGAAAAAGTTGAGCTGAATAGCACAAAAAAATGTTGATCTTGGCAGGGATCGAACCTGCAATCTTTTGATGTGCTTCTGCATCTTGTACAGTCGTAGTCAAACGCCTTGCCATTGGGCCACAAGACCGACTCTGAGGTGCTTCATCTATCCACTACGCCTACACTTGGAAAGTCCTCAGGATAGCGCTCGCCTCAATTTGCAATTGGGATACAACCTATATCTAGACGCTGTGTGCTTCACCACGTAGAGAAGGATCTGGACGGGTCCGCCTTCTTCCTCCCAGCCCGTGGTCCGTCTAATAAAGTCTTCCAGCGCAAGTTCCAGGACAGTTTCTCTATAATCAGACCGTTCAGCATGTGGAGATTCTGCAGAGCGGACCCATCATAGTCCCAGGTGGAGTAATGGGGTAGCCGCGAACTTTTTTTGCCCCACGAAGCATGGATTGATCAATACCAAGGGCGAGTGCATGGCTGAACATTCCAAGAGATTATCTGTCTGTTGAAGCTTATTGTGACCCAAATAGGTTTCGGCTGGTCAATGACAAGATGCTTTAGATGCATACGCTTAGTGTTTATGGGATTAAGTATGCGGAGGTTCTTTGGCGTATTTCTTCCATATCTTCATGACATGTGCCGCAGTTGATGTATGTAAAATCTGTCTGATCCGCCCTTATGATGCGCCTCTCATTTTCCTCCTTGCTAGCATGGCCAGGCGCAGCACTTCAGACGAAAAAAAAAGGAGCCCAGCCGGGGTAATTTTGTACCGACCCTGACATCCCGAAGGCAGCATCTAATCATAGAAAACTCCTAACGCCCACGTGTGGAGAAAAACCCCTTCTTTAGTCTGCGCGCTCTACTGCCCATAAGAGACAAAGCAAGATACTAGGTACAATTACGGCCCTCTTGGAACCAAAGCAACGTGCCTTACTCTCCTCCCCAGCGAAATAATTCGTTCGCCGTCGACATAGTAAGCCATAATGTCAAGGGACGGACTCCCCAGACACCTAATCCACATCCTTGGCAGCGCAGGATCAGGTAGATCGACCTTCAAACGGCGTGTATGTTCCCTGACAACCACCATCACACCCCCCCTCCCCTCCCCATTCCATCTTCACAATTTGGCCCCCGCTGTAATATTCCGGGCCTCACTAAGAGTCCAACATAGTTTGTCCTCGATATTTTCAGCGATGCCTGGGATCCGACCTGTGACATCGAGCCGTATCACAAGCAATTCGTCACCAGTTCCAGACATCCAGTGCTACTCACTCTGCAGACTTCGATCATAGAGGCATACCATTCTGAAGTTCTGGTCGATAGCTTTATCAGGCCGGCTGATGGAATTATTGTGATCATGACTCCTGCTAGGCCCGCGGTGAGCGATGAAACAGTCAGGTTAAGGCTTGAGGTGCTCAATGCAGCGATTGAGGCTAACGCGGGGCTGGTTGAAAGAGTGGTTATTTTGAAGGACACCGACGTGCCTTGGGGCATTAATGCTACGGAGTATAATTGTCGTCCTGACTATGAGCCCCATAATATCAACGACGAGGAGAGGGTGAGGAGCGAGGTAGAGTGGGAGAAGGGTGCGGCGAGGGGGTATGATCTGGCGAAGAGGTTGGGAGCAGAGGTATCGATTGCTTGCCCAAGGACGGGGGCAGGAGTTAATGAGGCCTTTAACGACTTGGTGTTGGACATTTTAGAAAGAAGGGGGATTTTGGCAGAGACGGAGGAGAAGAGGATCAAGGGACAAAAGAAATCGCATACTTTATGGTTTAAGCGTCTTCTCCAAAAGCTCAACAAGGGTACTTGAGCGAGCAAGGTAGAAAAATAGCACACTTGGTAGTTCCTGAGCGGAATCAGACGTGAGAATCGGAAGCGGGAGATGATTATCTCCGGGGCGAACAATGTTTGTGATGTCCTGTAGGACACTGTGCTCGGAAGTCGAGACTCGACAACAGAGGTACGCGGCGGCGAAATACCACCATTCATTTCCCGAGCAAAAACATGTCTACACCTGTTGGCGGTCTCAACAGGCCAGGGCTGCCCGCCTGCTTTGAATTACATCTGACCACCACGGGTTAAAACTATAACCAATGGTCTGTGATCGTAAAATCGCCCCAGCACCAACACTTCGGATTGGTCCTCCTTCGTCCGAGCACCGTGGGCCGGTCTGCTCTCATGATACCTAGGTGTATTGCTGGTGTGTGGGTATACGGATCGAGTGGACCACAAGCTTCGAGCTAGAAGCACAGCACGAGGTGTATCTCACATTTTTGGTTTGGTATTCCCCTAATTTATATTAGCCGGGCGGGGAATGGTCACCAGGCGACATCCCCAAGCTGGGGAACACACCATACAATCCGGAAGGATTGGTCTCGGGGAGTACGTCGGGGCCATCCATCCTATGCCGTGACACACTTAGTATATAAGTATATATTATCCTGCCAAGAAACATTATTGAGACCGGAGTATTTCAGTCGGATACGAGAATGTGTGAAAGGACGGAGCGATATCTATACCGGCTTGCTTCGGACTGGGCACAACCATCTTGCTGCATGGCTGGTGCGAGATGAAGGAGTTCGCCACCATGGCCAGGCAATATCCATATGCCGGCCAACGCCCCCGCTTTTACAAACCGTCTTAAGCAATATTCTGTCTGGTGGGCTATTTGGAGGTGATCTGCGATACGCATATTGAATCGTACACTGCCATATTGGCAATCGGACATTTAGTTTAATATGCCCTTCACCGATATATGCTCTAGCGCCGCCTCTGGTCCCCCACAGCCTGGACAACGACGGTGGGACGTTCCATATGGTGGGTGCCTCCCCGTGCGTTCCATCTTGTCTCATGAATCCAGTAGGTATCTCTCTAGCAGACAATCTCATTTTGCCACCAGGAGGAGTAATAGTTATGCCCCCCTCCGGCATCCCCAGCAGGTAGGCGCCGCGTGTAATGGAAATCTCGGCCAACTGTATTCGTTATCAGAGGTCCCCTAGTCGAGCTACAGGATGGCGCCCTATACGATGTAAAGGTAGCCATGTTGGGGGGGAGGCCGGGGGGGGGGTTAATATGTGGAATCGTGAAGGCTATTCGGACATGATTTCTGGAAGGCGCACTACAATACTCAGACAGGCACCTATCTCGGCTTTGCCAGTACGGTCGCGCCAAAATGACTGGTGCTCCCACACAGCTTGAACTCTGGATACTGCTTCTTGCCGCATTTCATCCCCGTCCTTTCTTGTTATGTTTTCTTTTCACAATTGTTTCTTTCGTTTTTAACTTGCCATCGCCCCATAATCCGACATTCTATTTGCCGGGAGTGGTCTTCACTCGCCTGGAGACAAGGAAGCCCACGCGAGATCCTAAGAGCTCGAATAAGAACAAAATATGGTCAGCAATAAGAGTGGACGTTAAGTCGCCAAGAAACCGCACTATCACCTGGCCCCCCTCCACCATTGCCTCCATCAATTAACCGCGGCTTCATGTCGGGCAGACGGCAAAATCGCTGTACCACGGATTCCAACCAGCCACGAGGCTTGGGCACATTTATGCGTACCTATGATTCGCCTCCGCGGGGTTTACACTGGTGTCCACCCATCACATTGCTGACATTCTCCGTTCGTCCATAGCTCCTCTAGTCCCAAGCCTCCTTTCTTTCCTCTACTAGCTGTTGTTCCACTCCAGGTTTTCTGAGGTCGTCATGGGATTGGCTGTTTGCATTTCGCCCTTCGCTCCTGCGCGGCTCGGCTTCCCATACTCCGAGAACGAACGAAAAATGGACGAGATTAGCGGATCCCAGTGTTCTCCATTTCCCAGTGTTATATCAGAATTCCGTTATTATCTGGATTCTGTATAAACTGTCGATCCCTGCCTGGGCTCACATTTCAAAACAGTCCACTCCTTTATCCGTCCTTACTTCGGCCTCAATCTTCCGACACCATTTCTCAATTTCATTCAAGAAGATACCCATTGTTCACTTCGCATAGTTGAAGGCGCCACTTTCCCTCGCTCTATAATACTGCTGGAAATGGTCGGGCTCGCAACCGAAACCGGCGGCAATGCCGCGCAGATCGCCCGCGCCGAGGCGCCCCGTTTCGAACGAGTGCAGTGGATGAAGGAACCTCACCTCCGACACCTCTACTTCATGAGCATCTTCCTGCTCATCGCATCGGCGACGACGGGGTACGACGGGATGCTGATGAACGCCGGCCAGCAGATAACCAAGTTCAAGGACTACTACCACGAGCACGGGAACGTCTTCTGGAAGGACGAGAAGGGCGAATACCAGAAGGATGCCAACTTACTCGGGATCATGGTTAATATGTTCAACATCGGCTCTATTATATCATTCTTCATAACCCCCTATGTAGCTGATCGTTTTGGCCGTAAGCCGACTATTATGATCGGATGCTGCATCATGATTCTTGGGGCTTTCGTTTCGGCATTCACCAACGGATACGGAAGTATGTGTTATTCGTACCTACAGCCCAGTCCTTTCATGGCACATAAGGGAGCCACATGCTGCTACCGCATACCCGAAACCCAAGCACCACCTATAGCCGATGATATTTCAGCTAACGATTTAATGTTGGAAATAGTGTGGCTTGCTGGCCGGTTCCTACTTGGCTTTGGAAACTCCCCTGCTCAGATGTGCTCGCCCATGCTGCTCACCGAGATTTGCCATCCGCAGCACCGTGGCCCTCTAACTGCCGTTTACAACTGCCTGTGGAACCTAGGTTCACTGCGTGAGTTCTCCTCTCTCTCCGTGGCCCGGCCGTCTCATCGTTTATGACTGTACAAGACTTAGGCTTTGGTGCGAATATCGCTAACGGTGGCTCTGAAACCAACACTAGTCGTCTCAGTGATCGCATGGGGGTCTTCTCAGACCCAAAACGACTGGAGCTGGAGATCTATCACCCTCATCCAGGCTCTTCCATCCATAGCTCAGCTCTGCGGCATTTGGTGGATTCCTGAATCGCCCCGTTTCCTTATCAGTAAGGACAAGCCCGAAGCAGCCCTCGCTGTTCTGGCTAAGCACCATGGTGGTGGGAACGTGAATAATGCGACGGTTCAGTTCCAGTACCGCGAGATCAAGGAGACGATTATCATGGAGGCTCAGGCTAAGCGCAGCACCCGATATCTCGACTTCTTCCGTACTAAAGGGAACCAATGGCGCTTAGCCATTATCATTTCGCTCGGGGTGATCTCACAATATTCTGGTAATGCCATCTTATCAAACTATATCGATTCTATTTATGAAAATGCCGCTATCAAGGAAGAGAACCAGAAGCTCGCTGTAAGTCCTGGCCACGTTGTTCACCTTCCTACTCAGCTTCCTTTCATTTTTTTCGCCACTTATGCGTTGCTGTGTATTTGAGAGACATTCAAGAATGCTGACACGTCTGGCCCACCTTCTCCAAACAGCTGACTGCGGGGAAGGCTATCATGGACCTAATCGTTTCTATCTGCGCTGCTCTAACTGTCGACAAGGTTGGCCGTCGACCACTATTCCTCTTTGCGATTACAGGAATGGTTTTATCATTCGTGTGTTGGACTATCACAGGTGCAGTATACGAGAATTCAGGTACTACTAATACGGGCTCAGGGTATGCCCAGCTCGTATTTATCTGGATCTTCAGCATTTTCTACGATATCGGGTTTTCTGGTCTCCTAGTCGCATACGCTCTTGAGATCCTCCCCTTCGCAATGCGCGCCAAGGGGATGATGATTCTCAATATCACAATCCAGGCCATCCTCGCCCTCGGAAACCAGACTAATCTGTTAGCCTGGGATAACCTTCCTCACCATTGGCACTTGATGCTGTTCTACACACTCTGGGACTTTGTTGAGCTTGTCTTTGTGTGGTTCTTCTATGTTGAGACAAAGGGTCCAACCCTTGAAGAGATTGCTCGCATCTTCGATGGTGATGAGGCTGTTGCACAGATTGATCTCGAGCAGGTTGAGAAGGAGATTCATGCGACCGAGTACGAGGAGGATAACCATCCCACAAAGTCTCCTGTTTAGGTCGCGGGTGCACGTTACGTCCTTTTGTATCCAACTTGGCGGGCCATTCTCTCCAACGAATACGGTGAGCGTTTGGAGGGCCTGCTTCTTCGCCTCATGCTCGTGGAGAAGTGCCCGCCTCGAGTTTTCTCGTACCTTTTGCTTTTCCCGCGTGGTAGTTAATGAGCGTTTGCCAAGGCACGCGGATAGTCATGCTCAGTCAGCTTGGTTGGTTTAGCAGCGCATAAGGAAGCAAAAAGACTGTTCCTGGAGGAAGATATGTACGTTATTTCTCAATTTTAGGGCTAGTTGTCGGACTGTTAATATGAGGAAGCCGTCCTTTATCTTAACTCATCCGCCATGGTCAGTCACCCTTTGGCACCGTCTAATCTTGTCTTCGAAAGAAGTAGACAAGATGGGTGCAAATGAAACTTCGTCTACGTTCATTGCCAACCGTGGCACCTCCAAATTCTTCAGGGCTCTAACATGGTAAATTCCTACAGGTCCTAGTTCCTGTCCAGATATTTACCACGGAGATAGGTGGTGAAATTAGAGGAGCAGAATCCCACCAGCTACCAGGAAGCAAGGTTTCCACTTGATAGTTTGTGAGGGGGGTGGCATCAGCCTGGGAAGCAGCGCCTGCGAAACCGCCTCGTCAGATCCAGACGAAGGCTCTTCCGGGGCCTGCGCTACCTCGCGTCCGGTGAAGATGCGCACAAGCTCGGCAACCGCTCCGAGACACCAGTCATCTTCGACCCTGAGCTGCGGAAAGCGGCGGAGACCTTCGACCTACCCATGGCGTCTCGGTTCGTCTACAATATCCTGACCATTATCCTCCTGGAAGAGGAGGGTCTATCCGACGATTTAGCCGTTGGGGCGCTGTGTCGGAGCGTTACCAAGACGACGTTGATGCTCGAGTCGGAAAGTATATCTCGTGTGGCGAACCTCGCTATTGAGCAGGATTCCTTGTTTGAGATGCTACGCGTCGCTTTCGGCATCTACGGACGAAAGGACGGCGGCGATATAGGAGAAAACCGCCTGCCATGGTTGTTCCCCTGGCCCCCCTGATTATGTTTGGTCGACCCAAGGCTACGACTAGGGAACAGAAATATAGTAACAGTGCTTCCCTGCCTGGTATCATTCCGGTACCGAGTTGAGGTGGCCTTGTGAAGGAGACTCATGAATCAGGAAGGAGCCTGCTTTGAATTCTGCGAATCAGTATTAGGAGGTTAGACTAAATTGACACGGAAATTACATGTAGAATCAGATGCTGAGTCCAATCTACTGGAACGGTGCCAAGTCTACGAATTGGGAAGTCATTCTCATTCCTACTCGTGATAACTGGACCCTAGGATTGGGATCCACATGCTTCATACTATGAAGGACCACCCTGACGATCATGAACCCTTCCTGTGCGGCCTAGAAGACCGCCGAGGCAGCATGACCGCCTACTTGCTATCCATGGAACCTGGAGCCGGAGGGACTGTGGGTGCCGAGCTGGCTACGCTCACTTTATTCGTATCACAATCCCTTCCCAAAGATGCGTCAATAGGGCCCTAAAGGGGCTAAGAAGTTCAGTTCTAAGCTAGCTCCTATTCAAGTTATAATCTCCTCTCGCAGCTGGGGAAAAGATCCAATTGAAGAAGAAGAATTCATGCTCGCCGTAAGCTAGAACTAGCACTGCTTCGGATAGTAAACCTCCAGCACCCTGGACCACTCACCGACAATGCTCTTCTAAGCGCGGCCATTGAATGACGAAGCGCACTGCAGGTACTAGCTCTGGCAACGCGTTAATTTCGCCACTGCGTGACCCCGCAGACTCCGAGGGACCCGCGAGTGGAACAGCCCCCAGCATTCGCCTGGATAGCCCCTTCTTGGCTTCTCTGACAGCGTATTTGTCCCACCATTCCAGTTGGCAATCCATACAGAATGCGTTGGAAGGGTGAACCATGGACTGGAGGCGGGAGTGACGGTCAGTCCAATACCGTGTTGTAGTACCCAGAGCCAGGAGCTCCTTGATCCTCGGCTGGTCACGGAGGCTGGCGACTGTGGTGACATGATAGTGCTTGAGTCTCCCTCGGTGGGCCGAGGCACGATATTCGGCACGATGTAGTGGCGGACCAGCTCTGACATCATCTATTGTACACACCCGAATTCCATCCTGGGGCGCGGCGGGTAGCTCATCGCGGTGGCATTGCATGATTTTATCTAGCTGTTCGCCAGGGGGTAAGGATGGTAGGGCAATGTGAATAACCTGGATGACAACCATCAATTTCTTGATCCCTCGGAAAGTTTCACCAGAAGATTCACCGCGGAATCCGAGCCGGGGGGGCGGGGTAAGAAGATTCGTGAGGTTATGCGCAACAGCCGAGAAGTCCTGGATTCGTTCCAGATAGTCCCCGCATTCTAAGGAGGATGGGTGGGCGTCATCACCAAAATCAAGGCAGTCACCGGGGGATACCCAGGAAGTTACGGAGCGTGTCATCGCGTCCCGTGATGATTGGGAGTCGCTTAGGTACATGGAGCGAGCATAGATTGGAAAAACCATGATCCGCCCAATCTCGCGCGATTCGCGACAAACCCGTAACAGCGCTGGCATCGGAAGCCGAGCCGTCCAGCAGTACGGCACACCAATCACCTGACCTATGTGCAGTGTGCGGTAGTCCAGTCGCAGGAACGCAGCTTTCCAGATCTGTAGACGGATCTCTGCAGGAAGGGAGGGGAAGAGTGTGAAGCGGCACTCAGGGGCTGGCCGGATCTGGGGTGGGCGGTCGAGAAGCCAACCGCTTCTCACACGTTGCTGCATTGACGATTCGAAGGCGGCCAAGAGTTGATGGCGGATGGCGGAGTACCTTGCTTCATTTTGAGTAGGATTCGGTGGGCAAAAGGCGCTGATGGTAGCGAAGATGACGCACTCCGCCAGGAGCTCTCGCAACGTGGCCCGAGCATTATCCTCTGCAATGGCTTCTCTGTAGTTTCCCTCATCCACTTCCTCACCCGGCTCGCCTGGCAAATCGGCGGTTGACTGCGAAAACCAGGAGTGGGCAAGATGAGTGCAGGTGATAGTCTCGGGAAGAGAAGCATCGGTAGCCGGGTCCTCGCTCTGCGCCTCTTGACTTGGTTGGCCCCTTCGCTGGCGGGATCCGAATGCCTGTAGCCTCACTCTTTCCAACGTCGTCAATAGCACTTGGCGGAAGTGAGGTACAACTCTCTGCGTCTGGTTATCGGCTTGGCCGTGATCATCCATATCCATTTGGGACTTTATCCTGGCCGTTCTCGCACCTGGTGGGTAATGTGGAGACCTAGAGGGCGTATCGAAGAAAAGTCCCTCTTTTGTGAGAATTCTAGATATGGATGGCGGTCCTCCTAGTAATTTCCATCCGTGATGGGTGGGAGGGGAGGAGAGAGACTGATTGGGGCTGGAGGGAGCAGATGCTATTAATAGAATAGATCCACTTTGTGGGTTGTGCCCGCACCGTCTTGCATACTGCTGCCTGCCTATAAAAGTAGGCTATCTCTTCACAAGGGTTAGGTTGCCCCTCGCACGCCCCACATGCTCTGCCGTCGCGCGATGCCTAAACGTTGGCCTTCGCCGCGAGAAATCAGCCTTCACCAGGTCGACGGAAGGTGGTGAGTAGAGATGGAGAATGTCTCTTCGTTTATGTCCCACGGTCGGGGTTTATTATCTCGGGTGGATTAGTTAATAGATTCCAGACGGCAGCCTCCGGCTTGGGTTATGGCTTTGTTGAGGGTATTGACTCCAGGTAGCTCGCGTGTCAGCCAGGTAGCTCGATATAGATATAGATATATGTAGCTCGCGTGTCAGGTCTGGCTCAACAGAAGTTTCTACGCAACTAGTTTAGGCACCCTAAATGGAGGAGTCCCGTCCATCCTGCGTCATCTTCACGTATGTACCCTTGGTGTGGCACAACATGAGATAGAGCACGCTTTTATTCGCGGTATCATCACAGCACTACTCGAAAACAATTATTTTCTGAGCTGTGCGATTATCTCCTAGCGACTGCCTTTTTAGTATCTCCCACCTGGAGACCGGAGGCTAGTGCCCACCACCCGGGCGACGTCTGATGTTATTCAGGGTAGCATTTTCTCCCTCCTGCATGACCCCCTTTCTCGGACGATCCGTGTCTCCAATCTGATCGTTCCACCCCCATCCCTCGACGTCATTATCGTTCTCGCCTCCAAGGTTTCCCCTTTTTTCCTGAGGTCCACCGACACCTTCGTACTCTTGGCCTCTGGCTTGTCTATAGATGGCCAATTTCAATTAGCCCTGCTTACTCGAGCAACACAGCGTGATAGGGCCGGATAGGTGTGCTTACCTTCCACGCTCGTCTAGATCACCGCCCTCTTCCGGGGGGATCCGCCGGTTGTACCCCTCGTTTGTGCTCAGCTCATCTCCATACTTGACGTCTGATGAAGGAAACTTCTTCTCAGTGTATGAGTTGACACCTGCATCGTCCAGCGACTGGGGCCTGGCTTGACCGGTCTTCGACTGGTAGGTGTTTAGGTCCGCCTCGGCTTCATGAGCGATGCGAGTGTACTCGTTCTCTCTTGATGCCATTGTATTCGTGATACCGAAGTGGCTGGTCGGTGCTGGTCGGAAGTTGGTACAGGCGCACGGAGTAAATATTTATTAATGGTACCAGGTGCGATAATTGATAGCTGAGTTGAGTCACTCAACTACAGGACTATTTGGACATCGGGATCGACACTTATATATGTCTCGGTGGTATCCGTCAGATGTAAATGAATCCTCAGAGTCATTCATGGTGACTTCATGTGGCGACGGCGTGACTTCATCTCTTTCGCCTTGGCAGAAGTGAAGCTCCCCATACTCTGCCAAGTACCCATGCCTCACTTGACCTCATAGCGGACCTACTGGAATAAATGTATCGAATGGTGACGCGTATTGTCCCACATACTTCGCCTTCACAGTGCATCAATGGGTCGGCGGGATAGACCCTATAGAATGGCAAGGTCGGGACCTCGCCAGGTTGTCAAAGTTCGCAGTCATAAGTGCGGGGGTGCCGGGCTTGGAGCCACGTCCAAGTATCTGTATCTCTTCTGAGATAAGAGTAAACAATAGTCATTCCTAGGTAAGGAGAACTGAGGACTGCGGAGGAACTGCGAGTAGTTCATCGTATATTAAGTGTACCTTCTACCACACTTTATTCAAAGCGGAACTGGAGTACTCGCGATACCTGCTTCCCGGTCAAATGCAGCTGCCAATGCTTGCTGATTGTGCTCCCTTGCCTCTGCGCCTCAAATCCCTCCCGCCACCCTTCGCATGCCGACAGGTGGATTCGCACAGCCCGTGGCGTAATGTAATAGCAATCATTCCCGCATTGCATGTCACCACACGTATGAAGACAGTGTCAGTTAACAGGATACCGTGACTTCTGTTATCACCAAAAAGTACTGGAAATTTAAGTACATCGACTTAGCACGGCAGTTTGAATGTTGGAACGAGAGAGCCATCCAACCGACCAAGTATTACATCCTTGTCAGGAGCCAGGACCCAACACCGGATTTCATCTAACGACACAAAAGCGGGGAAACCTCCTCCAGACACCTAGACTAACCTCCTTGCAGCGATAGCCCTTCGGTGATCGTAGCTCAGCAATTTGCAATCGTTCTCTTCGCTCCACGATGCCCGTCACAGTACAAACGTACAATTTCGAGGCAAAGACGTGGTCCCCGCCGAAACAAGGGCCATTCACCTCAGACAACTCCGAAATCCTCCGCTGTGCAGACATCACCGAGTACAACAAATGCAAAGAAGTGCTTCAGTGCACCACGTCCAAAACCCCATCTCCTACACCCATTGTCGCGTCGCCAAATGGATTTCTCGGGGGCATCATCGACGCGTGGAAGAGACACCACGACCTCGTCCTCCGCCCCGAGGATTTCCGGTTCGTCATTGTCTCCCAGCTATCCTTCTATATAAATGCCAATTCCGAGGCGCTGCGGTCCTACTTTGTGACCCATAAGGGCAAGAAGGAACTCGCTGTTGAGCAGGATGGCACTACACAATCTGTCGAGTATAGCCTCTTTGCCAACATGATGACGGGGAAAATCAAGGAGAATGTAAGGATCCCGAGCTGAAGGACTGGGTCATTCCCGACTTCACGACAACGACCTACAAGACAAGACGGTCGCGGCAGTTCTGTTCATGGGTGCCATGCAGCAATACTTTGAGTACTTCTTTGACTGTACTAGCTGTGGCATCCCCATCATAACACTCCTTGGCGGCAAATTGGTAGGTTATATCATGAATCTCAAGATAGCGAAAGAGTGCCATAGACCGGCGATTTCCCATAATAGCTCCAGCCATCCCTGACAAGCTTTGTAGGACTGGGTCAAAATCCAAGATCGACTTCCCAAACTACTCCTGTGGGGTGAGCAGGCGGCGGAAATGGATGGCGTCACGCTCGATGGCGTAGGCTATCCTAGGCTATATATCGACTCCTATCTCATCCCAGCCGTCAGCTCCGTGCCCGTCACGGTGCGGGAATTCGACGAAATGGGAAACATTCGCAAGATTATCAAGACTCGCATGATGGCCGGAATTTGCGGGTTCGAGCCTTGCGAACTACCCCATCCACATCTCCCCCCAGTGCCTACGCCTAGCATATCAAATTGGATAACCAGGGTCACCGGCTCTGGTCTTAGGCACCGCCTTGGCGGACTTCTCAAAGCCAACCGCACAGAGAAGGCCGGATCAAGTTCGAAAGCCAAGAATATGTTGGACAAGCGTGCATGCCCTACACAACAGAAAGCCACTGACATGGATTCGGGTCCAACAATAGACGGCGTGAAGCTCGTCTCCTTTTGGTGGATATATGAAGTGCCATCACCGGAAGAGGACGGGAAATGAGGGGGATCTGTTGCGTGCCAACTTTTCTATCTGCGTCTGTTTGTGACAAAACTGTTATCTGCCATCCTGCACGCCTGCACCTTCCCAAACTGGTAGAAGCCCTGTTACTGTTCGATTTCCAATCCTGATATGGTCTCCCCCTACCTGAGAACCTCTCTTCCTCTCCCCCCGCAGGCCCTGGGAACGCACTTTCAGAAAAGAATTGCACCCCCATCCACCACGATATCCGTCCCATTTATGTACGTGCCAGCGCCGCTCGCCAGCAATACAACGGTGCCGGTAAGCTCAGACGGGCTCCCCATCCTCCCACTTGGATTCCGCGAGGCCCATATCTCGCGATGTTTGACAATACCGTCTCCCTCGTTAAGGGTCGTGTCCATATATCCCGGGCTGACGCTGTTCGTGCGGATCCCGTACTGCGCCCACTCCGCGGCGAGACAGCTCTTCAGCGACAGCAGTGCGGCCTTGCTGACATTGTACGCCGCCTGGGGCTGCGGGAAATTCACGCGGTGCGCTGAGATGGAGGATATGAAGGTGATCGATCCGCCCGTCCCTTGCTTCACCATCCGTCGGGCCACAGCCTGCGCGCATATGAACACACCCGTGGTGTTGATGTCGATAATTTTTCGCCATTGCGGGACCGGCATCTGGAGCGTCTCGACGCACCCCACTACGCCCACAAACGACACTAGAATGTCAACCGAGCCTAACTCCCGTGCCGCCTCCTCCACGGCGGCATCTACCGCCACCTCGTCCGTCACGTCGACTGCTAGTGTTCTGATCTTGGCGGCGGGGAACTTGGACTGAAGGGCGGCAATATCTTTTTGCGAGCCAGATGGATTTATATCCATGATCGTGAGGCCGCTAAGCCCGTGCTCGAGGAGCGCGTTGCAGGATCGTAGGCCGAGCGTGCCAGCACCTCCCGCCACAATAGCATTGCCGCTGACGGTGAATCTTTGCTTAGCTCCCGATGCCGCATCGGTTGAAATAGGGACGTTCGGAGGCGGTGTCATGGATGTTGGGCTTCCGTCGCTGAGGGTCATGAAGGGGACGGCTCGAGCGGTAAGGGCGGCCCGGTCGGTAATGTCCGCCATTTTGGGCTTCCAGAGGGGCCGTTGTTCCTGACGATTATTCTATCCTTCAAGGCCCGGGCATATGAAATTTTATTAGCGATGCGAATGATGGTGAACTTTTGTTGTCGAGTTGGGTGAAAAGCAAACTTGAATAGGAGGGGCTGTGCGATCCTTTGGCTGTTTGGACTTGTAGGGAACGGGATCGCATCGAATCTGGCTTTGTATTAAGAAGTCGTCGCGAAGCAGTACTATGCTTAGCGTGGTATACTTGTTGCGCGCCCCTTTCTGGGCCTACCAACAGTCGCCAGGGTCACTGTGTTCCGAGGGTGGGCAAGCGGTGAGAAGTGGGGGCTTATCCTATGGTGGCAAGACTGTTTTATCGAGTCGGCAATCGTCGGATGACCATGAGCCGAGGAGTATACCGGGGGCGGGGTACACGGAGCACTGTGGCCCGATCTGCTCTCCCCACCACAGTTCTGTGCACTCCACTCCGTAGCCGGCAAGAAACCTGTGGGGCCGCGCCTGATGCGTGGTTGAAGGGTTCCTTTCTCAGATCGGTCAGAGAGAGGTTTGCCGATGAAGATGAGCACCAAAAAATGTACCAAGTCTACGATAACCTTGCCGGCGTACTTCCCACAGCACACCGCTGTCGACTGTAAGGTGAATATCATAAGCGGCTCGAAGGACGGATAGCGATACCGGTCTAACTTACCATTCACGGACATGTGCTTCTTGTACTCCGGCAGGGTCTGATCTAGGATGGGCTTGAAGATCGCCATCCCTACGAAGGATCAGCCTCCAATAAATCTTAGCTCTCGCTGGGACGATAGAGGCTAGCCGGCGTTGGCGATGAAGACATACATCTTCCCAAAATCTTTGACGACCTCTTCGATCACCGCCTGAAATTGCGTTCGACGTGGATGGATACTGCGGCTCTCGTTGGCAATATCACTCCTGAGACATGATCCTCGTTGCGGAAACATACTATCCACCTTATACGGGGTGGCCTTCACCCCATGCGCCTTCGCCAGCGTCGTAGCCTTCTTCAGGGCCACATCAACTCTTAGGATCCATGGTCACCATACCAGCCAGTCGATTTGCACAACCGACATCACTCACCATTTATACGTACGGCATCTCAACATCGGCGCCCGTCTCCGCCGTCGCCTCCACGACGGCGTAGCCGATACCTTCATGCGCGCTGGTGACCGCCAGAACCTTTCCCCCTCCTCTGGAACTGTTACCCAGCATCGGCCGGCGTCTTTGGGGAAGGGGTGGGTGAACCCTCTGAACCCTCCCTGAACCACCGCGCAGTTATCCGTATTTATAGACATGGTGCAGGCACCCCACAGAGTGTGAAGCCCAAATCTCAGACGAGCCTCCAAATAGGTCCAAGCCTCCCCACACATCCATCGAAGCACTAGTGGGTTAGTGGTAAACTTGGTCGTTGCCATGCTTGATTTCGACCAGCCCCCGGTTCAATTCCGGGCTAGTGCAATGACTATGTTTTGCCGATTTAGATGGAGGTTGCCTTTTTTTTTTCCTCCATCTCGTGACAAACTAGCCTCGCCACCCCGATTGCTGGTTGATAGTGGGACCTAAAGCATAACATGAAGAATTCACAATCAAAATCAATCACGTGTTATTTCAATCTTAAGACGCAATACTCCGTAGCTCGAGTAGCTGCGAACCAGTCAAACAGTCATCACCCCTCTTCTAAAATCCCGAGATTCTGGAAGGCGATGATGAGAAGCTAGGTCGTTTGAATTTCACGGGCGGCGTCCATAGATATATGAGTGAGAAATTCTTTCCCAAATCCCATTAGCGTCTGTTAGGGTACTTTTTGATCATGGTGTCTTGACTAATATTAGTTCCTGGCCCCGTAGGAGCCGAGCGTCCCGTTTCCCCAGACCTAGCTACACCGGCACCAGTTGGGAGAGCGGTTACAATAACCGACAACAAAGGTGACCAACTCTATCTGGAAGCTCCGCCGCTGATAGCCCGGGGATGTTGTTTAAATTGGGACAAATAAATAACAATGTGGTAGAAGCATACCACTAATATTATAGGAGACTCGAGGTCGCGTCGTTGAGGAAAAGTTCTGTCAGTAACAACCTCGGGCAAAGAAATGTATACTCGAATTCCCCTACCAAACTCTTGCAACCCATGCTACTACTTACCTCTCCCCATACTGCACCAGTCCACGGGCAGAGGAGTGTTGTATGTAGACCTCGTTACGAAATGCCAGGCAGGCCAGAGAAGAGAACTGGTGTATGTATTACTAAGGCTCCACACCATTTCACGGTGAAGATCTGATGACTAAATCGTGCATATTTAGAGCCTCCTGGAACAAATCCTAACTATTGCTCGCCTTCTGCCGAAAGCTTAGCAATCAGATATACTAAATCGGCCGCGTCTTCGTTTACAGCCTAGATGCGCCTTTTACCTCGGCACAAACCTAATGTAGAGCGCCCTGATCACTCATCATCCGAACCGTACCGGAGCATCATCGCCCCGACTGAACTAGAAAATCATGCCTCCGACGGGAACGGAAGATGGTCAAGGCACCGAGCAGTGGCAAGCTTCGGTCGCACATACCGTGCGCTACATATGGTGTCAGGTATATGGCCCGTGATAGGTCCCCAGTCCCGAGTCAAATGCCCAGCGCCATAATCGCTCATCTTTGTGCTATTTCGCCACGATGACAAACTCTCTCCCTTGCTCGAACTCAGGGTGTCAAATAAGGTTTATGCCATTCTACCTACGTGGCCTCGACGCCCCTACCCGACTTGATTTCTAAGTTTGGAGCACAGTTGTTAGTTCGCGTAGCCGAGGTCGAGACGTATCATGAACATGGTGATTCTAGAATCATGGAAATCGCGATTTCAAATCACTGTTCTTGTCCCGCGAGTATAAAATGGCAGGATGCCGTGAAGTGCCTTTCTTTTCCAGACAGACAACCTCACTTCGTAACTTCATTCAGACTCTTCACCAGCTTCGCTCACAGCTTTCACGCGCTACACGGATTCCTCGTTCCAAGTCATACCCCTAGCTAAGGCACCATGTCATCCCCGAAGACTTTCCTCGTCACGGGCGGCAACCGTGGCATTGGTAAGGGCTTCACCGAGAAGCTCCTCCTCAGGCCCGGCGTCACTGTCATCGCGACAGTCCGAGATCCTTCGAAGTCAGCCAACGACCTCAATAACCTCCCCAAGGCCGAGGGCTCCAAGCTCATTGTCGCCAAGTTCGAGGCCGATGTCGACAGCAGCGCCGCGACGCTAGTTTCCGAGCTCCAGAAGGAGCACGGCATCACCTCACTTGACGTAGTCATCGCCAGCGCCGGAATTTCCAAGGACGGCACCACCGTCGCCAACACCACCCCTGAGAGCCTCCGCGAACACTTCAACACCAACACTATTGGCCCTGTGAACCTCTTCCAGGCGGTCAGGCCCCTTCTCAAGGCTAGCAAGACCGGAAACCCCATCTTTGTCCCCATCTCTACCAGAATCGGCAGCATCGCCAGCCAGGAGATCCTCTCTGCACGCTTCCCTCCCAAGTTGAGCCCCTACGGCGCCAGCAAGACGGCCCTCAACTGGCTGATTGCCCGCGTACACTTCGAGGAGCCCTGGCTTACTACCTTCGTCGTACACCCCGGGCTAGTCGCCACAGACATGGCTGCCGGAGTAATCCCTGCCGGTGCAGACCTCGCCGCCTACGGAGCTATTACCGTCCAGACAAGTGTCACGGGTCTTCTCAAGCTAGTCGACACTGCCACCCGTCCAGAAATTGGTGGTAAGTTTAAGGACTACGATGGAAGTGATATTCCGTGGTAGATGACCCGAACGCACGCAGTTTATTTGTGCGGCGATGGGTTATGAACGGGGACCGGGAAAAGGGTGGGGAGGAGTACCGAAGAACATAGTCTTGAGCTGCCAGTGTTATTAGGAGACTGTAGGATAGACCTAATACAAATGACAGATTTTGGTATGCCCTACAGAAGGACAGTGAACTGTGCAACAGCCTGCTAGATGGGTGACTTTGGTAGTCTAAGTTGGCATACATTACTGCCAGTGTCCAGGTCGAAGGATTTGGGATTTCACCTACCCAATATAAATGTAACACCCCCAACAATTGTCCCTTGACCCCTTCCCTCCCAAGAACAGCCCCACTTCCACGTCCAGCAATGACGAACAGTAAAACGAGCCAACAGCTACTGGAAGGAAAGCTCCTCATCTCATAAGGCTATAAACATAGACCGTGTAGTGTTTATTGCTAACGGGAAGTCGTTGACCAGAGCCGGAAATAGCATAGCCGACGGAGACACTGTCATCAGCTCTCGCGCCTGGTCGGCGGACGGCAGCAAACTGCGGTTCGACTGTCCCAAAAATATTGAGGAGCTCGTCTAGCTCTGGGCTGCCGTGAGGAGGGCCGTGCGTTGGATAGCAAGTGGTGATTCAGTGGGAGCGCCGTCTTGGATTCCAGTCGTGGGTGGCAGTTGAGTCGTCTGGGCACAAGATTGTTTCCATGCCGAGGTAGGTAGCTACAATCTTGCCGTGCAGCTTATCATCGTTATATGTGCAGTATTGCTCCGAGCTATCACCATGGTAAGGGGTATCATGAAGCAACCGATCTTCTCTCTCCTATTTTCGTGTTTAAGGGTTGGGCTGACGGATATGTACGTTACTTACCTTGACTCTAGTCTGCACAAGTACCTTCAGTCTGCTTTGGTCGCATAATGATACTGATTGTTTCAGTCGGCATCGTGTATGTGCATGTGTTGTTACCCTCGCCCGAGATGGTCATAGGCTCAATAAACCGAATCAAACATTACCTTTGTGAGTACCCGGAAGTATGTTATATATGGGAGACGTCGACTTGCGACTTTAGTTCCACAATCGCAGCCCAAGAACTAGAAGCTTTTGAGAAAGGCCACGATGTCCAGTACAGATATGCAGATGATCCCACAGGTGATTTTATATAGTCAGTCATGATGGCGAAGTTCAACTAGATACATGTCCATAACGAGGTACCCGACCTTAGCCCATCAGGATATAGAAACTAACGGCATATCACAGCCTATATCCCTAACAAGTTACGCATTCCAGAGCAGAGGGTGCAAGCTAGCCCCTAACACAACCGGTCGCCCACCTCCCCTTACGTAGCAAACCGGAAGTCGAGCCTCTTGTTCCCAAGATCCGGATTCTTCTCAATATAATCCAGCTGCTCCTCACTCGACATTGCCTTCCACTTCTTGTCCCTTGACCTGTTTTTCAACTCATAATATGCCTTTGCAAAAGCATATAAAAGCAGATTCCAGCAAACGAGGCCGATAAGTGCTGAATTTCCCTTGCGGTAAAGTGGGGCATCCTCCAGCGTGTAAATGTTTGCACCGATAACCTGGCTGAGCTGCACAAACATGTTGTATAGAGCGGCAGAAACGGTACGTAGGCGTACACCGTTGGAGTTTCGAGACACGATGCTCATTTGAAGTGGTTGCACTATACATTAATTAGCTCGGAGGTCAAACCTTATTCTTACCACCATAAACTCAATCAAGTGGGAAAATGAGAAGATGGAGCCAGTCGAAACTTACGCATGGGCTTTGACAGCAGAAGTGTTAGAAGCACCCAAGTCGTCCACTTCGACGTCTCAACGTCGTAGCCAGCGCGGAGCCAGATCAGGAACGGGAGAATCCAGACCTGTGCCAAAGCAGCCCACATGAGGAGCTGCTTGTACCTCTCGGCACACCACACGAATAATACCAGCGAACACACTGAGAGGGAGATAAAAGATTAGCTATCGCCATAACCCTATGTCCAATAAGGGGAGGTAGCCTACTGCCGAGAATTTGATTCGGAATGGAGAGGAGATTTGTCTCAAAGGTGCTAAATCCAAGCCCTCTCAGGGAAAGTGTCAAATACCGTCCGGGAGGCATCACCGGTACAAGGTACGTCATGCCGATTAGATACATCGGCCTGGTCATCATATCAGTGTACAGTTTCAAGGAAACGAATAGTACGAAGAGCAATCTACATACCAGAGGTCATAATCGAGTATACTCTTCAACAATAGCCGGGGAGTGATAGGCTGCCGGTTGTGCATGGTACCTTTCGTCGGACTTTGTAGATGTTAGCTTAGAATTTAGAAGTGCATCCATCCCACCCCAGGAGCTGGTGACAATAGCAGGGGACAAGTGGGACGGGTGGACTTACTCATCGCGAATCACCCTGTTCACCATAATCTCCTCCTCTCTTCACCGCCAGTTAGAGGCCGTTCATGATAAATGCCATCCGTTGCTATAGAATGGATGTACGAACCGTTCAGTAAACCACCCCTTCTTTCCACGTAGATTCCCCGCCGTCTCCGTCGGACTTGCAGGCATCAGGATGAATGAGCAGAGACCTATGACAAGGGTAAGGAGCCCCTAAAATATGTCAGCATCCCAAGCTCTCTCTCAAGGTCGATTAACCTAAAAGGATTGCCAGGGAAAGCAAGTAGAGCAACGTACTTCTATAAGGAACATCCACCTCCACCCGGCATATCCAAGAACCCCGCGCATCCGAAGAAGCCCGGCACCGAGCAGGGCGGCAAGGATATCTGAAGAAGTCATAGCCAGGAAGAAACAGCCCAGGCGGAGAGTCATCTCTGCATGGGTATAAAAGTATGAGAGGTACAAAACAATCTGTATTGACCGTTAGCATGTGTGCCGAGTTGATTCCACTTCATTCATGGAAAGGCGGATTGCGCCTGCCAACTCACATCAGGAATAAAACCTCCTTGCATAATCCCCAACAACGCCCGAGTTGCCAGAAACGATGTTCTCCCAGATAGCTTGAACTGGCAAAGGGCGATGATAGACCACAAAGTAAGCTGAGCTGGAACCCAACGGTCAGGGCCTACCCATTTTGAGACCAACTGAGACGGCAGTTCTGCAGCGAGGAACGAAACAGCAAAGACGGTAATGCCAAGGTTGAAATCTAGTCCCAGACCGTCTAAGTTAGCCTTTTTTTTATTATAGAGATTCCGGAGGTGTCAAAACACTGTCATACCCATTGTGGTGAGACCCAGGTCGTCCAGCATATTATCCGAGACGGCCTGCGAAATGTTCGCGCGGTCGATCTCCAGGCCCATGAACATGATACATGTCCATATCATGATTCTTTTGTCGATCTTCCTAACAAGTGCCTTTTCTTCTCGCCATGTCCATCGTGCCAAAGGGTTGAACCGGTGAAGGTTCTCCCTATTGTGCTATTAGATTAGAGGTATCCGGTGAAAAAAACCAGGAGTAAGCATACCAGTCACTACGAGGCTTGTATTTCTCCGAGACAACTGGATCATCATATACACTCGGCTGTATTCAGGTTAGCAGGGCATCCGCAACCCGAAGTGTAGTTTGAAGTTGATGTACCTGTGTCGCGATAGCATCTAGGTCATGATCCTTTGCCTTCTGCCAGAAGTACTTTTTCGTATCGTGAAACGGCTCGCCCAATGGTGGAATAGAGGAGCCACCTTTGGTCTTGATATCAGAGTCCGAGCTGCCATCCGAGTACTTGATCGATGTTATTACGGTCGTCATGGCGCCGAGCTCACACCAGGAACCCCTGGGTATAACGTGAAGTAACCCAAGTCGGTTCCACGGAGTGAAAGAGTGGGTGAAGAGTAATGACAGGTAGTGAGATAGAAATCCGGATACTTCCGTTATAGCTGCCAAGCTTCGTCGACTTTAAGAGAAGATCATTGGTACAAAGGACGTCGGAGAGCCGAGTTATAATCTGCCCTGGAGAGAACAACTTTCCAAAAGTATGCAAGTATGCAGCCGGGGTGCCGAAGACGGAGTTCTCCTCTACGTGGTTTCATGGCAGACTACTAGGACAACTAAGACCAATACGAATACGAAATCCTACCTAGCTAGACAACATAGTGAAGGAGATCGGGCCGTTCACATCTGATAGCCCCGGCACGTATTCTACGTCGAAATAACGACATTCTCGACGGCATGGGGCATATCGACAAGAATTGTAGAGAAGTTGCATGTCAGCTCGTGGGAGAGTCCCCCTACCCCTCTCATCCCTCTCATGGCCAGGTGGGATCTCCACTCATTCAACCCTACCGGGTGATACAAGTCTCCGGATTAGGATTGCCAAGGGGCGATTTCCGTTCTAGGCCGATGGCGTCATCCGGGGGGATATCTGGCGAACTCGGGGGGACCTGCAGGGTAATCAAAATACTCGTGGGGCTGTTGAGATCTGGTAGGCGAGACAGCGAAGTGTATCGCAACACGCCCTCTAGCTTCCATCCCCTCTGTGCCAATCGGAAGGTCCGAAAACGCGGCCAAGTTCGATAAACGCAGGTATCACCAAGGTAAAAAAAAATATGAGCATGAGCAACGCGCCATCGTTACTCATATGTGCGCTCAAAAATAGATCAACCGCTGCACGCCTTTGGGTCATCTGCCGTAACAGGCCACCTAAACATTTCTACGTTCTACTACTGGTACCTCAGAGGCTAGAAAAGGCGAGATGGGGTAGGCTCTAGACCACTGGGGTAAGGATCTTGAGTCTTGAAGGTTAAAGCTCGCCAAGGAACATGCGATGCCTCAGCCGACTGCTGTTACAACCGGCACGCTAGCGGCAGTAGTTTCATGGGAAGTGTTAGTTACGTCTAAACCCCCCACTGGTGCCATCACTGAGGGACCAAAAACAACCAAAAAAAACAGTCAACGCTGGTTGGTTGATAATCTGATGATGATACTTGCCAGTGTTATGGCGTCTTACCCAACTACCACCCTGATAGGTGCAGGCAAGCGGGGAACGTACAAGGATCTAAAGAACTTACGAAACATGACATCCAAATGCTGGATACTGATAGTTCCAGCACCAGACCTGCGCCTGCAAAGTTTTGCGACAGTGGATTAATCCACGGGCCTGAGATGATTCAATCTCCAAGACCCGCCTTCCGCCTGCAGACCTACTTTCTGTTGTTGCAACTTGCAAGCACGTCATCATCTCTGGCTCCGTCCCATTATCCATTTTGGGAAGCACATATGCAAGTAGATTGGAGACCCCCACACGGGGTTCACCAGGACCCCGTCCACGTCAACGCCGAGAAACAAGACCGGCTCATTCGTGCCGTGTTCGGCGGGGCGCAGTAGCACAAGCACGACACATCACGCTCGCAGCGTTCACGTTTAATAGCTTGGATTAGTCGCATCATGAATACATAATCATACCCGCCAGATTTCGTCGACTTTACCCCAGGAGGAGCATTCCGCTTTCTCCATCGTCAATTGTTCCAGTCTTGCATGTCAAAAAATGGCGGGCGTATCGAAACCAATCTCTTCCTGGGGCGTGCTTCTCACGTCCTTGCTGTCACTGGCACAAGTCACGTGCGCGCAAGGCGCCGCTTCTCAAATCACCCTGGGACAGCTGGGACATGATGCTCCCGCTGCCGACTCGAGAAAACCCAACATCGTCTTCATCCTGACAGACGACCAGGACTTGCACATGAACTCCCTGGACTACGTCCCTCTGATCAACAAGCACCTCATTGACCAAGGGACCCTCTTCACGAAGCACTTTTGCACTACGGCAATCTGCTGTCCAGCCCGGGTCTCGATCTTGACCGGGAAGCTCGCGCACAACACCAACGTATGTCCTACTACCCCGGCTCTCCTAAATAAGGCTCTCAACTAACATATCCAAGGTCACGGATGTTTCCCCTCCCTTCGGTTCAGTGCTGCCCCAGATGCCCAAGTACCCCGGCTCTCACATGGCGGGCGCTAACGTATGAACTTTTACCAGGCGGTTTCCCTAAATTTGTCACCCAGGGACTGAACGAGGCCTACCTTCCCGTCTTCCTCCAAGACGCGGGATATAGTACTTACTATACGGGCAAACTGTTTAATGCTCACGATACCGAGAATTACAATAACCCTTTCCCCGGGGGCTGGACAGGGTCCGACTTCCTCCTTGACCCCTTCACCTACAGCTACCTCAACGCCACATACCAGCGTAATCAGGACCCGCCTGTCAGCTACGAGGGGCAGTACACGACCGACGTTCTAGCAGGAAAGGCCCTCGGCTTCCTTGACGACGCTGTGTCTGGAGGGAAACCCTTCTTCTTGGGCATCGCTCCTGTTGCCCCACACTCGAATGTTAACTATAATCTCCTTCCGCATCTCGATGACGACGACATCATTGACCTTCCGGAAGATCCCGATGTCCGAAACTTCTTCAGCGCGCCCATTCCTGCTGATCGACACGCGCACCTCTTCCAGGACGCTATCGTCCCGCGAACTGCCAACTTCAACCCCGATAAGCCCTCTGGTGCGAACTGGATCGCACAGCAGTCGAAGCAGAGCCCCGAAAATGTGGCCTATAACGACCACTTTTACAGAAGCCGCCTTCGGGCTCTCCAAGCTGTCGATGAGCTCGTAGATTCTGTCGTCAGGAAGCTCGAGGACTACGGCATCTTAGACAACACGTACATCTTTTACACAACGGATAATGGGTTCCACATCGGTCACCACCGCCTCCAGCCCGGAAAGGAATGTGGGTTCGAAGAGGACATCAACATCCCCCTGATCGTCCGAGGTCCTGGTGTTCCGAAGGGCAAGGTATCGGAGATCGTCACGACTCATACGGACTTGACACCCACGTTTGTCCAGCTAGCACAGGGTGTCGCTCGTGCAGACTTTGATGGTCTTAGCATCCCGCTCACCGCAGATGGGCTGGAGAGCGCCATCACTACTCGCCACGAGCATGTCAACGTGGAGTTCTGGGGAATAGCCGCCTCTGAGGGCCAGTTTGGTTACTTTGATCGCAACCAATCCTTCATCCTAAACAACACCTATAAGGCGATACGAATCGCTTCTAAGGAGTATAATTTATACTACTCGGTTTGGTGTACCAACGAGCATGAGCTCTACGACTTGAACGTAGGTCACACTGCATTCCACATTGATGCCGGGTGAGCACATGCTAACACGTCCCAGGCGGATCCTGGCCAACTTTACAACCTCTTGAGCCCATCATCCTCCGCAACGACCCTCTTAGGTCTCCCGATCAACAAGATCGTTGCACGTTTGGACTCGCTCCTTCTGGTTACCAAGTCATGCAAGGGCTCCACTTGCACCCAGCCTTGGGGTGCGCTCCACCCTCAGGGCAACGTGCTGTCACTCCGGGATGCACTCTCTCCTCGCTTCGACGCCTTTTACGAGAAGCACCAGGTCAAGGTATCGTACTCGCACTGCGAGCTTGGGTACCTAGAGTCGGCCGAGGGTGCGCAGTTTGAGAAGGACGGCTACGTGTATAGGCAGGGCTCGTCTTGGAGTGACTGGGTGTAAACAACACATTTGAGTGTAAATCTGAAATACACGCTCAGCGCAGTACTAGTTTAGGAGTTATTTTTTTTTTGAAATGTCTTTTGAACCATTGTATTCTACAAAGCCGGCAACGTTTATTTTTATAAAGATATGCTATTAGTTAGTGAGAGCGACGAATTCACTGTAGAACTACATCAATAGCACCTGCTTGAACTTGACTACCGTATGCTGAACGAGGTCAGGTCTCCAACCTCACTACGACACAACCACCCGCGAATTAGAATAATGCCGAAGTTCCGGAGTATGCTCTTGAAGTCCTGTAATGAACGGAGTTTTCTTTCCCAACCCCCGTAAACTCCGGCGGCCGATGTGTCTTACCCCCACGCCATATGTGACCGGATCCAACCCGCCAGCATGGGAAGCACGTCGTTCAATATCTAATCCGCGCCCCGCCATAGGCAGTGTAACCCCGAAATGGGTAGTTTTTTTATTAATCAACAAGTAAACTTTTAATATCCAGTAGTTGTAGTTGTATCAGTAATACGCAATTCCCAAGCCCGAAGATGGCATTCAAATGTCCCCAGTGTAGCCATTCACCACGCCGGAGAGTGGGTCTTCTAGATGTCGCCATATTGCGCAACCGCCCCGATGGTAACCTAGCCCATTGCCTAGCCTCGCTCGTGCATGCACTAACTACAGACTGCACGGGACGGGATATGGCGCCGATGCAGTCGGACGGGGTCCTTATCTCTGGTCACCGCGCTTTGGCGCAATCCCTGCCAAAGGCTGTATCTTCCGGAAGACAAGTCATCTGGGTACCGGCCTCTGCTAGCACTCAACTTCCGATCTCGGCTTCCCGATACCTGACCTGTCCGGTCCGCTTCGTTTCCCGTACTGCGGGACTTTCTGGCGACCTCTCCATATGCGCGGTTGGAAGCGAGAAGGCAGTGGCGCCCACCAGACTATCATAACGTCCCTCCTCCTTCTTGTAAACTCAATAAGTCATAGGCCTAACGCTCACTAGTGCGCCTCGATATCGATACTCAACAGCCCATAATGGGTGCGCAAGTTCCAAATGACGGCTCCGCCGCTTCCCAGGCTCACACCTCAGAGCGCACGTCGCTCCTCCATTCTTTCCGTCCACGTAACTGGTCCATCGGATCGTCATCAAGTGAGAGCTCCCTCACAATCTCCAGCCTTGATAGCTCCTCTTCGGGCAGCGCATTTATTCCATGGTATCTAGACCCACCGGAAGACCTCGAGCGCGCCCTCCCTCCTCCTGTGGAGTCTCGCCCACCCAGTACCAAGGACAACACTGGAAAGGGCCACGGCCGAATCCTGCAAGTTATCGGAATCCTCGTCATTGGGGTGTTCACCAGCAATGCCGATGGATCCCTCGTTCTTGCGACACATTCGACCATCGCGTCAGAGTTTCAAAACTTAGGGGCTTCCAGTTGGTTGATGACAGCCTTTGCTCTTGCAGGAGCGTCTTTTCAGAACATCGTGTGTTAGCCCGGGATCGATCCAACAATTCCGCTTCCAGTACTCTCCCTTTCCGCTATAGAAAACTGTGGCTGATGGGGAGTCTTGAACTTTCGTTAGAGCGGACAACTGAGCGATATCTTCGGCCGAAGGCCCGTCCTCACGGTATCTTACGTATTATTCGCCCTGGGATGGTAAGCTAAGGCCTCATTTCCCTCGGATCTTGTCCTCCATTTCCTTACAATACCTAGCATTCTTGTTGGCTCCGGCCAGTCCATGTGGCATGTCATCCTCGGTCGTGCTATATCTGGTGGTGGAGGGTCAGCTTTGGGGATCGTGGGGTCACTTCTCATCGCGGGTAACTTTCCCACCACATTCATGTACCCCATTCATCTCCCGCACCACAAAGCTCATCCAAATATTTCTAGATCTGGTTCCCCTACGGGATATCGCAGCATGGCAGGCCACCCTCAACTTAGCCGCAACCGTGGGTCGTAGCCTCGGCGGCCCCGTAGGTGGCTGGCTCGCAGATACCGTCGGTTGGCGCTGGTCATTCACGGGCCAGGGGCCGATCTTCCTCTTGGCTGCTATAATCGGCTGGCTGCTCCTACCCAAAGGCCTTCCCACACTCCCCAATTCCGATCAGCCCGAGGGTGAGGGCGGGAATGAGGAGTCTGCCAATGACGCCCCTAGCGAGAGCGAGACGCCACAGAGCAAGTTCTCTCGCATCGATTTCCAGGGTGCAGCCTTTCTATCACTTACCATACTAACAATCTTGATTCCGATTGATCTTGGGGGGACAACATTTGCTTGGACCCACCCAATCATCATCTCACTATTAGCTTCCTCGTTGGTATTTGGTGGGCTCTTTTTAGCCACGGAGGCTTGGTGGGCCATAAACCCGGTCTTCCCACTCTCACTGCTACAACAGCGCAATGTGCTTATATCATACACCATCGCCATGTTCCAGCTAGCTGCTCAGCTGGGCCTAATGTTTTCAGTGCCCATCTACTTCCAGGTCAGTCGCAGGGTATCCAACGCTGTGGCTGGCGCACATCTATTCCCGGCAGTCTTCGGCAACGCCCTGGGCGCCGTGTTTTCTGGGCTACTTATCAAAAGGTATTCCTATTCCTGAGAAAGAGTGATATTATTCTTGTCTGTTAATTCCGAGGACTAACGATCCCCAGGACCGGCCGCTACCAAAACGTCCTCGTATGCGGGACTCTGGCATCCTCCTTCTCATATATCCTCCTCTTTCTCACGTGGCATGGGAATACGAGTATTTGGGAATCGCTCTACATCTTCCCGAGTGGCTTTGGCACTGGGATCGCACAGACGGCGGTCTTCACCTCTATCCAGGCCTCTGTCAGTAAGAAGATGAGGGCACCGGCTCTGGCGGGCATGTACCTCACCATCAGCGTCGGTGTCATCGCCGGTCTCGCAATCGTTAGTGCGACTGTGATGGAGACAGTACAGTGGAAGTTAGACACCCTTCTTCAGGGCATGGGGCTGGATGCTGCCGCTCGCTATGAGGTATGTATGCCACTGAGTTGAGCGGAGGTACACCGAAGCTAACTGCGGCATATACTATAGATTGTGAAGAAGGCAGCTTCGGACATCGATTACCTTGACAAGGCAGATCATGAAGTCTATTCGGCAATTGTGGAGTCGTACATGCTCGGGCTGTCCTGGTCGCATCTTGTCTCGATTGCGTTCTGCGGGGTCGCCTTTGTTGCCGCGTTGGTGATGACCGAAGTCAAGGTTTAAGGAATGACTCATAAAGAAAGGATGAAGGGCATGGAGAAAGAGGAGGTATAGGAAACGACTTCGAATGGCCCGGGTACTCTTTGGAGGAAGTCAAGTTCGGCCCCCTACGAAGTTAAAACCAGCCAGCGTGGGGCACCGGCCGTGAACAAGTCTCGGCTTCTAGATAACCGATGCGAGCATGGGTTGCATTTGTATTTTGTTAAATATTCTCACACTAAATAGCCCCCATCGAACGCTTGACAAGGGACGTATTACTCCCAGCTGCAGGTTGATAACTGCTCATTTGTCCACCATACTGCCCCTTAGCCCATATGTGCATTCGACTATAGCTTCCATGCACTAGATGCACAGGCGAAAAGTATGAACGTACTTGTGTTATCTCTGCTCCTCCTGTACTGATGCCACAGGAGTCTTACAGTGTCTGTCTGCAATAGTAGGCGCAGGTATTAGGGTGTGACGGCCGAAAACCGAGCTGTGATGTCGAACGCGGCTACCCTTCCCTGCGCTCAAGCTACTACAGGGAATGTATCAATGGGACAGCGACGCCTTGCTCTTTGGATTTCTATTTGGCAGTCTATATGACCAAGCAAAAGCGGACAGTTGAACAAATTGACGTGGTTCAGATTCCCCCCACCCCCGAATCAATCCCAATCAGAAAATGGTAGAAAAACGGGACCAGATCCCGACTAGGATGGTTTCCGTCTCTCTTCAAAGAAAGATAAAGGTCCATGTATAACCCGCTGGAGCTAAGGACCGCAGCTCCACAGCCAGGCACCATCATCTTCGCTTCAGTTCTTCTCCCCCAGAGAACGCCCCTGAATCGCAGCCTCTTCGTGAGTAGATGCCGAAACCTCGCGGCCGTCCCCCTTAACCCCAAGATCTCCAGTGTCCGTGGGCTTCCATTTCGTTGACTGCCGCGCATCCCTAATCTCTTCATACAACTGATCAACCTGCTCAAGGCTAAGCCCCTTGGTCTCGTAAATCATGAGATAGACGAAGAGGATGCAGAGGAAGCAGGCACCAAACCATACAAAAAAGATCTTCGACTGCAAATTAGCATATCCATCTCCATAATTGACAAGATAGGGGGTTGAATAAGCAATCGCCCAATTCAAGAGCCAATTCGTTGCTGTCGTAATGCTAAGAGACTTCGCGCGGGTCCTGAGAGGGAAAATCTCGCCGGTAACAACCCAAGCAAGAGGGCCCCATGTCGAGGCAAAGAAGAAGATGTAGATGCAGACAAAGGCCACGGCAGCCTTCTGGCCTGCGACGCTCGTCACAAAGATCTCTCCGTTGGCGCGCTGGCCTGAAGACACAGTACCGCAGACAGCGACGACAAGCTGGGAGACACACATCCCGACAGCGCCCCAGAGGAGGAGTGGCCGGCGGCCCCACCTGTCGACAGCATACATTCCCGGAATGGTCGAGGCAACATTGATGGCCGAGGTGATCATCTGGACCACAAATCCGCTGGAGACGCCGGAGTTTTGGAAATACTTGGTGCCGTAGTAGAATATGAAATTGATTCCTATAGAAGAGACTCATCAGTCTTGCGTGCTAGAATGGAGACCGACACAACGGAACCATGACTCGGGTGGCACTCCCAAGTCAGGATTATGGGAGGGGCGGAGTTTGTAGGACCACGGGATTGTAGGATCCGAACATACCGGTGAGCTGCTGTAGTGCTTGCAACCCCATACCAGTAAGTTGCCTCTTGAGAACGGGGGGCCTGAAACAGTCGAGATAGGAGCCCTTTTCCGTGCTCATCTCCGTCTCATGACTGGCCTGGACCTCGGCTAACTCTGCTGCAATTGCTTCGTGGTCGGTTGGAAGGCGTCGAAGATAGCTGAGTGCTTGGGCAGCCTTTTCGACTTGATCCCTCTTAATCAGGTACCGAGGCGTCTCAGGGAGGATAAGCATTCCAACGAAGAGTATGAGCGACCATGCCAGTTGAATGGCAATAGGGATACGATATGACCCGGTGTCATTTCGGTTGGAGGTAGCATTATTGACAAGGGCTGCAAGGAGGAGTCCGATAGTAATAGCCCATTGATATGCGCCAACGATGAAACCGCGAATCCATTTAGGAGCTGTTT
This sequence comes from Cephalotrichum gorgonifer, assembly GCA_900312665.1. NCBI lineage: Eukaryota > Fungi > Ascomycota > Sordariomycetes > Microascales > Microascaceae > Cephalotrichum > Cephalotrichum gorgonifer. The sequence goes on along the minus strand of ONZQ02000005.1, from coordinate 1,274,118 downwards.
CAGACTGATATAATGGGACTGGAAAAAGAAATGCCTGTCAGTAGGTGGCTTCCTTTTGGCTTTTAAAAGTAACGTAATTGCAAGACCGAATGCGCGGAATCGAAACTCACCCATTGCGGATATCAAACCAACACCAAGGCCAGCAAAGAAGCGACCAGCCAGGAACATTGGAATGGCCGTAGCAACAGTATGCAACACAACACCCAGATTAAAAACCCAAGTAGAGATGACCAAGCCCAGTCGGCGACCAAGACGGTCTGCCAGGAATGGTGAGGCGAGGGCGCCAAAGAATGTGCCGGCGGAAAGAATAGACACAATCGCCGACTCCTGGGAGGCGGTGATGTTGGGATTCCCCTCGGCATCGACGTAGCCTGTACTAAAGAGCCGTTGCCAGTAGGGCATAGCCAGGATTCCACTGATTGTACCAGTATCGTACCTACGCAATTCGAAGACAGTTAGCTCGGGTGGCCTCAACAATACTGAGTCTAGCAGGATCATATAACTCACCCGAAGAGGACACCACCGAAGGCAACGAATAAACCCACGGCGATGGCAGGCCATGTCTTGCCTTCCACACCTTTGGGCCGAGATAGGGAGATGCTCTCGAGGAATCCCATCTTGAGAGAAGCTCGACAGAGGATTTTCAGTATCGGTGTTGACAGAGTAGAATTGGAAGTGGAGAACGGTACTGAGAAGAGGAGAGGTCCGAGGCATGTGAGATGGAACAATGTAGAGATGTCAATACAGAGACAGGAACGCTGCCCTTTTATATCTGTAAAACTATCTCACAGAGCTGGAAAGTTATTGCTCCATTCGGGGTCACCGAATAGCTTTCAGGGGCACGACAGCAGCCCTTCAAAGCGTGCCCTTTCAGCACTGCGATACTCGAGCGAGACAATCCAATGGAGTATCCACTGCTGATGGAAGCTAGGACAACTTCCACTAGCCTAGGCCTCACCGACCTTGCGCGTCGCCACCTGGCCCACTTCATCATGGGCAATAACACGATACCTTGTCTAGAACGGGCGTATAGCATCCAAGGACATCCAATGGCTGTAAACCCCCACGAGATTCTGAACCCAGTTGTACTCGTCAATGGCCCCAACATCACTTTCTACATACTGCCACTAGCTATCGGGCATCCCGAACCCCCTGCATTTTCGTTTAGCAAGATCCTTTGCCAATCGCGCCCTGTAAACGCCGGCCCACTACGCGGAGTCGGGAGGCTCGGGATGATCAATACCTGGTCGCCGCACGGCGTATCCTCCTTAGCACGGTGAGGGCTGCGGGTCGATTACCCGAATGGGGAAGGTCGGACGCCCGAGGATTGTGAAGTAGAGCAGCTCTCCCTACGATGTTACTGTGGCTTTGACAAGGAGCATCAGTGCCCTGATATTTAGGGTAGCATTTGCTCCCAGGCCAGGGATCTTGAGCTAATTTTGCCTGGCAGCGAGGCCCCCTCGCTAGAATGAGATGAGAGGAGAGGTGTGGGGAACTCAGAGGATGACACGCAGGATTGGACGGGGTCGGACGTGGTCGAGCTAGTTGCACATGCAGCTTACCTTCTAGAAGGTCTTCTAGAGTTTTCTGTGGCATGAGTACTGCCGATCGACCAACCAAAGATGGAAGGTTGAATATTCGGTCACTCGATCCTGCAACCTTGAACCTTATATTCTTGGTCTACCGTCATCACTGCCGCCCGCACTAAGGCAGGCTCTAACTGTTAAAGTCCAAAACCGAAGCATAGGATGGATCAACTTCGCTTTGGAGCGCTTGGGCTAATGGGTATGGCCGAACCGCCCCCGAGAAATGAGGGGTTTGGGGGTGGGGGGCAGGGGAGGGATTAATAGGCTGGGAGGAGGGGTGTGGGAATATGATCGGTTCCGAATATGGGGGGGCGGGGCTGCGAGGGTGGATCGTACCATGAAATGTACAAGTATCAGCGTGGGAGAAGGTGGGGACAGTCGGTTGGGAGGCGACGGGCGGGCCATCCCAGAATCGGTCAAAATGTATGGTGTCAGCTTTAGGTTGGATTCGCGTAATCGGGAACTTTCAGCCTGTAGAAGGCGGCTAGTCCCTTTCCTCTTCCTTGGCCCCGCGCCTGCGTCTTGTACCTTGTAGATGGAACCAATCTCTCTGATGTCTCTACCTCTTTCCGTTCGGCGAAAAGCAGCTTCTCTTCTATGGTGGCATCGTGGTGGGGATGGTACCACACGGACTATTACGACGGCTCGGCGTCCCCGAGTCAGAAGCCTGGTCTCTTCATCAGGTTACGGAGCACAATGGTATGACCCATCTGGCATATCAAGGACCCGTATGCTGACACGTGGGCCTCCCTGCCTGCCCCTTCCCTTGTCTCGGTCGATGCTTCAGACAACCTGGGCTCGCGCGTAATCAGAAGGCCCGGAGAAGGAAGGGTTTGCCACACGCTTAAAGACAGCTGCGCTCACTTCTCTTGGTCTTCGGTGCGGCGAGCCACTTGATATACTACTCAACAATGCTCCAGTCCGTCGAGCCTACCGTATAACACAGATACAAGGCGAACCAACACAAAAGGCTCTTTTTGAAACAGAATAACGCCAGGCAAGCTTTTGATGCCATCCATCAAATTCAGGTAAACTTAAAACCAGAACCAGCATCTCCCTCCCCAGATGCCCTGTTCTCAATGTGCTGGACAACGACCGGAGATGGAGTGCAAAGACCGCCAACATCGCGAAGCTCCGTACACGTTGGCCTAGAAACCCTGGCAACCTCGGAAGCCGGTTTTTTATCTAAAACCCCGTCATAGTTCCCAGGCCACCCCCAATCATTTTGAGACGAGGCGGAACCCCGTGCCGATGCCGTCTTCTCCAGGATGTTAAAAGGGAGTATCTGGGACATATGATGCCGGCTGAGCTTATCCAAGGCTGCCTTGAAGTCATCGAGGATAATGCTGTCCGTGAAGCACTTGAAGACGAACGCAAATTTCCAAAACGGGTTGATAACTCCAATAGGTATCACGGGGGTAACGGACAAGATGTCCACGATGATGCTGATAACGCTGAGACTCATGCAGAGGAGTAAGATGCCAAAGCGTGGGGACACCCGGACGATCTCCATAAACCCAAGCTCGTAACGATACTTGATATTCCAGAAGAGATTGTAGATTGTGAATATCCACCACGGATCCCTACGCCGCCACAAACGTCAGCACAACTGTAACACGGGGGTAAAACACGGAGAGGGCGTCAAGTACCGTAGAACGCCTTCATACGGCCGCGTCGCAAGGAAGAGGCGGCTGTCGCGGCCATTGAAGTAGGCGAAATTCGCGTAAATCTCCAGCACCCAGTAGGGCTGGGCCAGCAGGACGCTGCCAATATAGATGATGTTGCCCCGGCGTCCGAGGAACGGCTTTGTCTTCATCCACGCGATGATGTTGTGGAGCGTCCATGACGCGATGAGCGGAATGACGGTGGACGAGAGAAACCAGCCCCAGGCAGGAGGGTCGAGGAACATAAAAAAACCATTAGGAACGGCAAGCAGAAGCTGCGAGTGGGGTCGTGATCATTGAATCAGCTGGACTGTACTGTACAAACAAATCTTTCATAGAAGTTTAAGGCTTTTTGGTCGAAAGGATATGTAGCCGTACCTCGATCAAGATGAGCTTGTGTAGCAGGACGCCCCGTCGCATGTTCGCCAGCGTAATTCCGCACATGATGACCAAAGCACCGATCATGAAGCCCTGCGACCATGCCTCAAGTGTCAGCCTGCTGGCGACTGACGGCTTAAGCTGTTCAGCAGCTGTTGTGTCGCCCATTTCGACGACTTCAGTGGCGCTTCTTGGGTGGGCGAGCAGAGCAGAGAGCCACAAAAACAATAGATGCCGAGCTCCTACTTGCGGGGGAGGTAGTCGAGGTTTGTGGGGAGTTGTGTTCAAAGCTGGAAGGAATAAGTAAACTAAAGTACACAAGTGGGCCACGGCCGATGTCTTACTCTTCCACACCCCCGTAGTCGTAAACCATGCGGGGTATTGGCAAGGTGACGCCAATATTTATTGCCTTTGATGCAAGTGACCAAACCCAGCTAGTCAACATGCCATGTTGCATCGACTACCGCACTACTACCCCAGGTGCCAAGTTTCCCACCCACCCCGGACTCGGCACCCACTCTTCGGGAATTCATCACAGTTACCCCCAAACCCATGGCGTTTACCGAGGTGGAGCTCTCCGAACGGACCACTTTTCCCTCCCCATCCACTGCGCCCCACCAAGTGTGACATCAATGAACAAAATTAGCGTTGCAGGGTTCGCGGAGCCAGCCACGGCCTCCGCGAAGCTATTGCCCAAGTTGGCGACCCAGCCCCACTTAGTGTACTATTCGGAGGATGAGGGGCATCTTGACTCTGGGCAGCTGGTAGGGTAGGGATTTAGACGACCGAAATCAACGACTCTGACACTCGACCGGGAGGGAAATCCCTCAGGCACACAGAGTACCCACAGACATCAATTCTCCAGATCCTGAAATCATCTTAAGTGATTGGCGGGCCGTGCTGTTGTATGCATAGACCTCCTCTACCAAGCCTGGGCCCAATCCAGAAGAGGATGAAGGAATGGTGTGTAGATAGTGATGAGCCCCGTACGCCGTGGATAGTATGCTCGTCTCCGTTTACGGTCGAGGACCTGCATGAAACTCGAAAGCCATTCTTTCCCGTTGTTAACTGCGGAAATGCTTCAAGTCCCATGGATACCTACGAAGACAGCAACATTGTATGCCATGTCCGTGTGATATAGAGCAGTGTTTTCATCACTGGGAGCAACCTGTATGCAGTTCATGTAGAAATGTTTACTTAATTGATCACCAAAACATCCAAAGAAGTGAAACAAAAGACCTCTACAGGTAATGAGTGTCCTGAAAAATATCCTCCGGCCCATATCCGCTGTCTCGCTCCCTCACACGGATGGTGCTAGCCCCCGAGTAGCCCAAGCCTCAAGTGGCTCCGGCCACAGACATCATCTCCGAAATTTCTAGATTCGTTCCCCAGCGCGGTCTTCCGGAGGGTCTCCTTTCCCCTCAATTGGCAAATCACAATTGCCTCACTGCGTTCCCCACACCGATTCTACCTGACGCACGTTGAGCTTAACGCCGCTAGTATTCCCGTCCGTCGAGAAGAGCCGAGTATAGATGGCGTCGTCGGTCGGGAAGATCTGAGCAGTCAAAGCGACTTCTCCCGCCCCTCCAAAGACCTCCACCGAGGACCAGTCAACGAGAACGCGCATCGTGATAATGCCATCCTTCGGAGCCAGTGGGGCATGATACACAGCTGCAAACGACTCGTCGAATCCAACATCCCCCGACAACGTTCTATCGATGAACAGTTGACCGGTGGTAAAGTCGTACCCAACACGGGTCTGCACGCTCAAATCCGACGTAGCCCGAACCACAATGCCAAACTCGGTCGCCTCCGACTCGGAAAACGACAGAGTGACATCCAGAGTCTTTCCAGTAAAGTTCAGCGGCGTAGTACCAGCCGGCACGCTGCGCCAGCGCCGGGTCCGGCCCTTCTTCCCCTCCTCTAGAACAGGTTCCTGCACGAGAGTCGCTTTCTCGTCAATCGTTCTGAGCGACAGCCTCCGGGGGATGCTGGCGGCGCTCCGCCAGGGCTCAGTCGGGATCTTCTCCGCGTATTTCCAGTTATTCATCCACGCGAGATTGACCCGATTGTTAACAGGCATCCCGCCAAAGGTGATGGCCGCGTAGAAGTCCGGTCCATAGTCAACCCAGTTCGTCTGCTGTACGCTCTCAGGGTCCGCCGTGAAGGTTGTTCCGTCGAATTGCCCCACGACATACTGCGTCCCCGAGCCAGGGGTCCCGGGCGGCCCTCCGGGGTTGAGGCCGATCTGGGCAACCCACTTCTCCCCTTCATCTCCGTCCAGGGGAAGCGGGAAGAGGCTGGGGCACTCCCACAACCCGCCGACGGCGTTCACTGGGCCGAACTCGCTAACCTGATCCCAATCTCTGAGATTGTCGGAGGTGTAAATGAGCAGCTTGTGGACTTTTGTCAAGGAGACCACTGCGACCCACTTGCCACTAGGTCCATGCCAGAAGACGGCTGGGTCGCGGAACTCCAAGACCTGGTCCGCATATTCCGCCGGAGGTTCATGGATCACGGGATTTCCAGCATCAAACGTAGTCCACGTAATTCCTTCGTCAAGGCTGTAGGCGATTGACTGAGATTGCTGATTCGCCTGCACCGACTTTCCGCTGGGCAGGGTTTGAGCCACTGTGTACTAATTGTAAAAGCCCTGTCAGGATGTGCTCTATCCATATAGAAAGGCGACACTGAGAACGAATGCTTACATGAGAGGTGTAAATGGCAATGAGGGGGATCTCTCCATCGGCGCCGAAACCGCTCGTGTTATTGACGTCTGCAACCGTGGAGCCGGAGAAGTACATCTCCGTGATCTCATCCGGAAATCCGCGTGCGAGAAGCGCAACGGGCTGATGCTCCCAGTGGATCAAATCCGTGCTGGTTGCATGACCCCAGGACATAGCTCCCCATGTCGAGCCACCCGGGTTATACTGATAAAAGAAATGGTATAGCTCATTGTAATAGAGCAGGCCATTCGGGTCGTTCATCCAGTTTTCGGCAGGAGTAAAGTGATACTGAGGCCGATAGGCTTCAGTATAGTCCTGGGCAGACACGGCCTGGATTATGCAAAGCCCTAGAGCCAGGACGCGGCGAACATAGGGCGCTGTAATGGCCATTGGAGTGGATGAAGGTTGGAGTATGAAGGTGATAAAAACAGATATAGATTGGATGAGGAGGTTGATGGGGTCGAACGAAGAGAGGAGTGGTTATTGACACTTTCTGGGGCGCGTTCTTGGTGACTTTATAGATTTTCGTCGTACACGCAGTTTTGTGACCCACGCTAGACAAAAGACTTATGATACCTGAGCGGACGGTAGGATGGATTTGGGACACGTGGGGAAGAGCCGGGGCTGGGAAGTTGCGTAAAAGGAAACGGGGACATCCCGAGCCGCCGTACGTACAAGCCAGCACGCGATAGAGGCCCAAGACACGACTAGCAATACTTAGACTAACCTACAATGGCATTGATGCCAGGGAAGATCCGAATTCATACAGAGAAGACTGGGTAATGCGTATTCCTGCCCCAGAGCCTCATGTCAGGGAAGGAGGGCGGGGTATGTCGCAGGGAGTGCGCACGTAAAGCGAAAGGCGGGGAAGGGTGGGCCTCTGTCTATCTCGCGAGCTCCGAGAAGAATATGAAGCCCTGGAAGAGATGTTCTAGCGTCATTCTAGAAACTCCACTTCTGGTGATCCATTTCTATTCTTGGTGCATGCCGTATTCCCGACCAGGTTCTCTCCTCTCCTCCTACATTCACCGCTGCTGCAATGTACTTTGCTTCAGCAAGGGACCATGCGTGCCATGCAGGTGATGAGATTATCCCCTGCCAACCACTGCAGCCCTTCCCCATCTTAGTACATTGCTTACGGGTGCATTGATATCGTATCGGTCACAGAGTTCCAGCATCCTTAATGTTTGAATTGTCTCTGTCTGCCACATCCGAAAGATGTGAAGACTCTAACTGCAGACGACCCAGGATAAATCCACCTTGTAAGGTAGTCGGCGACCATAACGACGATGTAATGGCATTTAGGGGGACCAGGTGCCAATCTCCCGCAAGAAGTCTCGTACCCACCCACTCTCCTCGGGGCATCGGAGACCCGCCATGAAGAGCATGTTCGCAGGCCGGCTTACCTGGTGGTCTTCTACGCCCAACCGGAGGCCCCGAAACATTGCAGCACTAGCTCAAATACTACTACCCATTTACCTATCGGGCGACTCACATCTGCGTTAGCAATATCACCCCATCGTTCAGTTTCATGTTTAATACAGTATCTCCACAAAATCCAGGTGCCGAAAAATCGACACCTCACTTGGTACTAGATCCATTCATTCCAAGGCGAGACTTGGGCTGAAGTGGGGCACCGCCCCAAGAACGGACATAGATCGCCATGTGGCATTAGCTCGACACTAGAACGACGCTAGAACGACGCTAGAAAGACGCTAGAACCTTCATATTCCTTCTCAAAGCTGGCCCTTCATAGATGCACACCCTCCCCCACACATCACACGATCCATGATGGCAGGCACTAATGTATTACTCCGCACTGCAACCTCGACGGTGAAAGCGGCACGCTCCCATGATGACATGGGGGGACGTGAGTTGCCTCCACCACCCCGCACCGACAATAGTAAAATGGCATCCATTGGTTTTTGAAACTCAATGGACAGCTTAGCTGTTCCTTCCCAAATATCTTGTCGAGAAAACGACGTATCGCCACTCGAGTTTTGTAAAGTTCCCAGGGGGCCCCGACTTTGCGGGCTGACCAGTGCGGCGGCAGGCGCGGCACTTCAATAGTTCCAGTCAAGTTGGGGCAATAAGGATACCGAATGCGGGGCATGATACTTGGCCAGAGGCTTCAGAGAGGTAGACAACCACATTACCTGAACGTCAGTTACATTTGACCCGCAATCACCAGTAGAAAGGGGTCTTTTTTGATAGAGGGGTTAGTAAGAAGAAGGCTCATGAAGAAAAGGTGGAAGCAAGTCTCAGGATAGAGCTGGCAAGACCGAAAATATCTGGTTTAATGCAAGGCTTGAACTTCTTCTAAGTGCTGGAGTAGGTGCTTCTTAGGGTTTCCTTCTGCGAGCAACCTCCACCAAGGTAACTGATCGCGAGAATAAACCCTCGACCTGACGTTACAGTGGGACATGACGGGGTTGGCCGATCGGCGTCTCCGGCGCCCCGCTGATCTAGCAACTCAGGAAGCACTCCTTCACTGAAGTCAGACTTTGAGGGATGGTAGTGAAAGAGGCTGCCATGCATCCGATGCATGGAAGGAGGTAGTCGGCCTTGTCGATACTGGCTGCTTAGAGAATGAGCTGATCTGATGGGACCTTCCACGTGGCAGGGACATGCTTGCCCCTGCAGCTCTAATCTCCCATGAGGTCCGATCACTCACCATGAGTGTTCGTACCGAAACGTTCGGAGGCGCCACACGCCCCTACAGCTTGACATGATTCTCCTCCCTTCTTGGGACGTGGGATCTAACCCCCTGTTTGCATCCGTGACCAGCAGTCTCCGGCCAAGCCCATTACAGATGACGGTGTCAACATGACTAGACCATCTCGCGCCACGCTCAGAGTGAAGCATAACAAGGCATAAGAACTCTATAATCTAAGCGAGGTCTTCCGCTTGCCTCTGGGATATATCTATGTCGTCCCGACTCCACGACTCCGCGGCTCCCCATACCCGGGTGTTCTTGCACTGAGGCGTTTCTCAATCTTTCCAATTCCCACCGCCCCACCGACCCCCCCCCCCCCCATTTGGAAACCAAGCATGGGAAATGGGAGATTACCATCGGAAGAGGTCGGCCGTTGCATGCGACATCTGCAGAGAGCGGAGGACTCGGTGTGATGGCCAACAGCCAAAGTGCGGTTTCTGTCAAGCTCGCAATGGCGTTTGCATCTATCGATCGGCCCCTGAACCGCCTCCCACAAGGTAAGCATACGTTTACAGCCCTGGAATACCTTTCGGATTGGAGCTAGGCATCCCAACTAGAGTATGGTATCTTTTAGGCTCGAGGGGGACATCTTGGCAATCAAGGAACGACTAGATCATCTGTCGGAGTTTCTGCTTTCAGGTCAGGGGGTTACCGGAAAGCATGGCACCCCTCCACGGCTCAGCCCACAGACTCCTCAGCAGCCACTGTGTATTCAACACACTTCGGGTGCTGCCACTACCCCCGACAGCGGTAACGTGGACACAAGTTTAGACTTCCCAGTAATGGCTATTCAGAGCCCCTCCATGATGGAGTTTCTGGGACTTCGGCACGACACCAACGCATGGCTAGTGAATATGGAGAGACACAGCCCTGCCGCGGACTCGACTACAGCCGGCTGGTCACCCGAGCTTTTCATGCTACCATCAGAGCAAGTTACCTCTGCCCTAGCGGCGTTTTCCGACAAGGTTCACAGGTGGTACCCAATCCTCTCGGATGCCGATTTCAATGAGCTTCTCTACAAGTCAAGCAATGGCTTCGCCAACCAGCCAGGATCCCACACATGCTTGACGATGCTCGTACTAGCCATTGGCTCATTAGTGCAGCAGGCACCACTACCAACGGCGGGACTAGAAATCAGGGCCGGTATGCAGTACTTCGAGCGTGCAACTTCTTATTTCGCCGAGGCCATGGCTGATTATAGCATCATTGGCCTTCAATGCCAAATTCTCTTCAGTCTCTACTACCTCTGTCTCGTTCGCCCATGCCAAGCACACGATTATATAATGATCGCCTCCGTTCGAGCTCAGAACATGCTCAAAAGCCGTCTGTATGAAGACGATACACACCAGCTGGAAGCCCTGAGGCGGGCCTGTTGGGCAGTCATCCTCATCGAGAGTGAGCTTGGAGCCCAGCTCGATCTTGCAGAAAGTGGTATTTGGAAGTACGACCAACATCTTCAACTCCCAACAGCCGATGAAACATGGCATTTTGGAAGGCCAGCAACTGCTTCCCCAGGGACAAACACCGCATCACCACAAAGTTACATCACAGACAGCCACTCAGCAGAAGTACTCTCGTACTTCATGGCCGAGATCGCCATGCAGAGAATGCTTCGACGCTGCACTAAGTCGATGAGCAATTGGACGGGTGGCGGACTTCAGTACGCGCCGATCATTGCCAATGAACTTGAGCTTCAGCTTGAGCAGTGGTACCAGTACCTTCCCCCATCTCTCTGCTTCAACCGACATCCATTCAGTGCCGCAGATGTCCCGGAGCTACCGTCAGCGCAATTCCTGCAGATGCAGTACTCGGCTTACCGGGCGTCCATCTACTGGCCCGCTGTTCACCAAACGGTCGAGTCGGGACGCGCAGATCCATCGCAGCTCCTGTTCTGCTCGAAGTTTTTCGATGCTTATGTTTCGTTCTCGATTTCTGCCGAGGCATGTCTGGATACGTGCATTCCGAACGCCTGGACACTCTACGCAAGGTTCGTGTTGGAGGTTCCGTTCCCAGGATTTTCTCCGTGGCCCTCCGTATTGTCAAGATTCCCTGCCTGTTGTCGCTGCGAAAGGATAGACTACTGACATCTTACGATTTGCATCCAGCATCTTCGTTACCACGCTCGCTGCCTTGAGGGGTACAAGTTGCTCCTTTCTTTCTTCGGTGATCAATCCCAAAATATTCGAGCGTTTTCGCTGCGCGCAACGCTTATTCGCGGAAATCAGCTCCTCCAGTCCATCCATTTCTATGTTGGGCGGGATTTTGGACGATAGATTAGGACCTCGCTGAATTGAATCACCGGGCTGCGGCTTTGTACTATGGGAATGAGCGGGATAAACGTCTCTGGAGATAGCGACAGAGAATCTTTCTAGTCTCCCTGCCGGCAAAACTCTGTTGGAATATCGTGCTTGTGGATCCATCTCCAAGCAAGGGAGGGGCTAGTGAGGGTGAAGTGCATGCTCGACAGCAAGGCACGACCGGGCAAGGCAGATTGACCAACCAGCACGTGCTCGAAAATTCGGCCAATTCACAGTTTTTTAACTGTATATTCAGAAGAACCATCGGTCCCCTCCTCCCACCGCGGTTCGGGGTGTAGCTAAGTTACTGATCTCCCCTTGGCTCCGTATCAACCTTGGTTCTTCCGATGTCAGGATAACTATCACGTCCACACCGCCCTACGCGTAAGTTCTGCGAAATTAAGTGTCAACAATGAGCCAGACCCTGCTATACAGCCGACAACAGTTGAGCAAAGCCAGTGACGTGGATATATACATAATACCTGTGATACGATAGCTTATTTATTTTCACGGAGTTCCCTAACGACTTCGAGGAAACGGGTGCGCAGGGCGTCGATGAGCATGGTTTCGAAGATGTATCTCTGGGGGATCCGGTTGCAGAAGCGTCGCAGAGTCTCGAGTATGGCCTTGATCAAGCTCGGCTGGTTGGCAGTGTTGAGAATCTCTTGGAAGAGCTGGAAGATCTGCGGGAACTCGGTGCACATTGTCGTCTTGAAATTACTGGTATTGGTGGACTTCATCTGATCCGCTGAGTAGTCGATGACCTCTTCCGACTAAAGGCTGAGGAGGATCATGTTGTTCTCGCAAATCCAGACGCTCGAGTGGCATGACGAGATAATTTCGTTGATAAAGGCCGGCCATAGGTGAGCCCATGCTAGTGCTCCCACCGACCGAACCCGCCCAAGGAATCAGAGGCCTGCTGAAGCGGTTGTTTTGCAGGCGCAGTTCATAATACGAACATTCTCTTCTTCGCGGACATTGATTGCTTAGTGTGCGAAAAGAGTAGGTGTACGATGTGACCCGTAGGAACTTGCTGATATTGGAAGACAAATCACCCTTATTGAGGAGCTTATGCTAGGTTAATATGGGTTGAAGAGAGGGACAAATGGGTGAGAGGGGAGAAGAGAAAGGACGGAGGGGGGAGGGGGCCTATACCTGGGACACCTATTTGATGGGAGAGACGTCTTTGAGCTCCTCAAGGCGAAACTTGGAGAACAAGTTACGTACATCGGAGGCATAGAGTTGGGGTGCATCAGGGTATAGACTTCTAAGGTTTTCCAAGGCGCTAGGAGCTGTCACTCCGGCCTGGAAGCTCGCGAAGAGCTCGGATCTCCACTGTACAGCAGCCTCCCTATGGTATTGTGGGTGGGTGGAGATATCATCAGGCTTGTAGTGCCCTTGATGCTGTAGGCTGGAGGGACTATTAACCCTCTCGATGACCCAGGAAGTTCCGCGCTTTTTGGCTGCGATTCGGTATGGGCATCCACACATCTGTGTCTTTGTTTTGCGGCGCTTCGAGGGAGCCGTACAGGCTGTGCGAGGGTCATTCCGAGGCTTGCGGCCATTCGAGCAGGTAAAAACTACCCTTGTAGGCGCCCCATTGGGGTGCTTCGATTCGATGTTGAGGGCGAAGAGATCGTCGCGGGCAGCATCCTTAAGTGCAGTTTCGGCAGCATCAAGGGTATCAAATCGAGCGCCAAAAAGAGGGTTGCCCTCCTGATGGTGCTGCGGCTCGGAAAGTTGACGGGCCATAGTTGCATAGACTGTAAGCAGGTGTATGATGGCAGTGAAATCATCCGTGTACGGTGTGTACATGTTGTGATAGTGATGTTGTGTGGGTGGTATATGGGAAGTCAGGCCCTGAGGTTTAGTTTAAGTTTCAAAAACGAATCATCTCTAACCTCCTTTTTGGCTTCACAGGAGGGGTACAATGTCACAAGATACATGTACCCTGTCTCTCCGTAGGCCGCTCATAAAAGAAAGTAAGGAATAAATTATTATATAGAATAGCAAACTTCTGCAGGACGCATTAGTTTAACCCGAGTAGGGGTTTACAAGTATACCGTGCTTCAATACTTATTTCATCGTTCCCATAGTGATCAATACCATATCAGTATCAAGTCGCCTACAATGTCGCAGCGTGAGGCCATTACCAATTTTCGCACAGCTACGATCACCGCTAGAAGTGATCTACCTACCCTACATGCCATGTCCCTACAGTTGGACCCGCGATGCCAGTGTTGCCCAAACGAGCATCCGGTGCTTCGCATTGATTGGTGATACGAGTTGTGGCGGGAATGTACCATGTGAAAGTACCAGAAAGGCAAAGTGCCAGAGTGGTTAATGGGTCAGCCTCGAATGAGTGAGCTGATGTCTTCGGACGCGCAGGTTCGAGTCCTGTCTTTGTCGCATATGTTTTTTTTCCTTTTTATTCCGATCCTTTCGGTGTTGTATGGTATCCAAACAGAAACACATTTGCCTTCACCTTGAATGTGGTAAGTCGTCCTGGAAATTGTGGACGTTGATGTGGTGAGCCAGCTTGGTTGCCGGAGGGAAGCGACCTGGGTAAGGGCAAAACCCATTACATATAGACTCGAGGAATTCACCCCACGCTGGCTCGAATCCAGTCTTGACGTTCTAGAAATAGATGACCCCCGTGACGGTTGCAGTGGAGTACTGGAGCAACAGTTTGCAGCCTTACTTAATTACCTTTGTGGACTTGGAGGGAAACCTACACTGGACCTGCAAGAAGACCGGAAGGCAGCCGGTCAATAGAAGGGCCAAGGTAACAGGGAGTATTCTATTGGATGACAACCCCGTAAAGGTATGTTACGAACTCCACAGCTGCTCGGTTGGTGGAGGCTGAACTCGAAAAAAAGCACTTGACCTACAGGGGTACCTGTTCCAAGTCCCCAACCCTAATCCAAAGGGTGTTCGTAGCTTCATCAATGTCATGCTTCTGTGAGATGCAGATGGACAATTACTATTGTCAACGTACACGAAGCTACGAGAAAGACCCTTCGCTGTGCCGCCCCGTATCTACATTTTTAAGTAACTTCTTCTCTGTGACGGGACCAAATCGTCAATAATTGGGAGGCTAGCGCCTCCGGAAAGAGTCAAGCCACCCCCTGTTGATCTGTTTGTCTTATGTACGAGTCCTGCCAGGCGCCGTGCACATGATTTGGGTACCTTTGTCCCTCCGTAAGAGGTATAGAGGACAAGACGAATTTCCTCCTATTCATGGTCTTTCCACCCTGCCAAATTAATTGTTTATTCTTGTTCCCGCACAGTCCCAACCCCCTCCCGAGGAAGTATCGTCCTGGAGACGACGCCCCACGGAGGATGACGTTTATTACACTAGTATCCTTCAAAGACAACCCCGGACGTTCCAGGACCTTCTTGCCATGGGGTATTCCAGCACGAACTTCACTTTGATGTATTCGCGTCCTCCTACCTTACCTGCCCCGTGTGAACACTACCAAATCACATAATGAGAATCGAATTTCAAACAACTGCGTTCCAAACAAAATCATGCCATCCATGTTTTACGCCCCGTTGCCGCCTGTACTGGAACGGGTAGAGCACCCTGTTTACGAAATAGTTCGACGAGGGGTAACATATTGGAGTCCGATCTGCCCTGTGGCATCCAGTATGTATGCCAGTACTATATAATCTTATGATACATACTAACCTCACCTAATAGAGGCACGAAGGGACGCCACAGAATCTGCCCGTCAAGCAACACGCGTAGAAGCCGGTAGCTACACCCTGTGGCCGGACGCTGTGACTTGGAATGGCACGCTAACGCTGTGGCATAGCCATTGTGGAGGCGGCCGCCCGGAATGAAATGGCGCGCAGGAAACATACCAAGCAAAGACGAGATGCCCGGAAACGAGCGAAACAACAGGTGCGGGAAGCGACACAATCTGACAGTATGTCGCTGGGAAGGAGTGTCGTCACGGGTTTCGGTAATGAGAAATTGGAGCAGGCCAGAAGGTTGAGAGTGTCCGGTGAAGAGATAAGCCCGCACGTCCGGGGGCGAGAAACTGGAGTGGACGGCGACAAGACGGTGGAAGAGAGGAAGGCCCATCAGGCTCGCAGGCGAAAGAAATGGCACGATAAGCGTCGACAAAGGGCGATGATACGCCGCAAGGGCCATACGTGTGATCCTCCAGTCTAGCTGACGGGTATTGGTTGAACTACTACCAGGATGTCATGGATGGTACGGCTCGAGCTTAGGTCCCCGGAGAGTAACTGGGAAACCTACTTCGCGCAGATTGAACCTCGTCCCACACCTATTATCACTACGCCGCGAGCTGGTAGCGTCATGAACGAAGTGGGAGCCGGGGATGAGGTGCAGCTTGATGGGGGAAGAGAGCGGAGGAAAAGGGTCGGGGTTGGGGTTGGGGTTACTGGGTAGTATAGTGGTATATAGAGCCTAATCGTCCATATTCAACAGCCTTTGGCTTTCAAAGGCTAATATTTCCCCCGCATGAAATTCACCTTGTATTTCGGTGCGAACTTTTCGAGGTGCTGATTTGCCACGCTACATCCGTCGAGCAAGGCGGAGTAGTTGTCATGATTGTACCGTTATAGGTTATAGTGTAAGGAAGGAACAGGTCCCTTTATGCAATGCAATGCTCTTCGTATTGGCCACCCCCAGTTCCCTCCTCGTGCTCCTAGAAGGGGACGTATAAGTAAAGTGAAAATGGCCCAATGTTGATGCCAGCTCCGATGCTCGATAGTACTTGTAAGCATTCCCAAAGTCACTACGTGCATATCGGAAGGTTTGTTCTGACCTAGTACTCGGTTTTGCTGACTTTGATCCTCCGACATTAGCCATTCTCAACGTATCACATTGCTCGACGTCTTCCAGCTCCCAACACAACGACTCCTATCTTAACTCTTCTTGAGCCGGCAGTGGTGGGCCGAGTACTCCTCCAGTACGGGTAGTGACACTGCAGGGAAGGATGTTGCGGGCGTTCAACTAGGGGTAGCCAATACCTGTTCGAAGAAACATGGCCAAATACCAGGGCCCGTTGACCAAGTAGGCCCCCAAATCTGCCGCTATTGTTGGCGTCTAAATTCCTTGGGGGATCCTCCCGGGCTGTATTGTGACTGTGGGTAAAACACCGAATGATTCCCGGGCCACCCGCAGTAAGGACCCTACATGATGGCCCGCGGCCGAGCCGATCTGTCGGTACCACTGCAAAGTGGGTTCGTGGGATGGGTAACTAGCAAGGGCGGGGTCAAATAGCTGGCCCGTGTGGACATTAACCGCCGCCTCTTTAAGCGCCTGAACCGAGCATGATGACCGTGCCGCAGTGGTCTGCCGCAGCGTCACCACGCTCGGACTACTAAAGTGTTACCTCCTGGGTGAGAATATATGGGCCGGATATGCCTCTACCGGCTGGGGCATATCATGCAGTGTCATGGACGCGCTTATCGTCTCCTATAGGAGATAACGCGCTCCTAGAATGCATTCTGGGCTATTATATGTTCTTCGATTTCTCTGCCGTGATCCTCAGCTCCTCAGTTGCCACATTTATCGGGCTCCAGGGCTTAGGAGCGGTCCTGGACTGAAGAAGTCACCATTACTATCATGGGTAGCTCATGGGTACATAACTAACTAGCTATTTCTTTATCCCCATATTTTTGAACTTGGCTGTGGTGTCCTTGATGGCCACCTCCACAGGGAGTCGCTCCATCGAACTAGCCCCGTAGAAGCCATGTAAACCCTGCACTCGGTCCAGCACGAACTTCGCATCTTCCGGAGCAGCAATCGGCCCACCGTGGCACAGGACGATGATGTCCTTATTGATCTGAGCGGCCGCATGCTGTATTGCCTGAATATCCGCAACACATTGTTCCAACGACTTTCCGGTTTTCGCCCCGATCATCCCCGAAGTGGTCAGGCCCATATGTGCCACTAGGATGTCGGCCCCGGCCCTTGTCATCGCCTGAGCCTCCTCCACATTGAAAACATAGGGCGTCGTCAGAAGGTCCAACTCAGCCGCGTGCCGCACCATGTCCACCTCCTTCTCGTACCCCATTCCTGTTTCTTCGAGATTTGCTCGAAACTGGCCGTCGATCAGTCCTACCGTGGGAAAGTTCTGAACCCCGGCAAATCCGAGCTCTCGGAGCTGCTTCAGGAATCGCGGGATGTCCTTGAAAGGGTCGGTACCGCAGACACCGGCGACTACGGGGATATTCTGGACGATGGGAATGACTTCAGCGGCCATTTCGACCACCACCTCGTTGGCGTTACTGTACGGCATCAACCCCGCAAGACTCCCGCAGCCCGCCATGCGGAAGCGGCCGCTGTTGTAGAGAATTATTAGGTCTCCACCACCTGCTTCGATCGATTTTGCAGAAAGACCAATACCTAAATGGTGAGTTACTTATGGATTCGCCAAATTGATGGGCGGAGAAGTGCAGAGGCATATGCTATAGTAAGTTCGTACCGGCTCCGGCTCCAATGATAGGTATGCCGTATTCAATTTGACGGCGCAAGCGGGCGAGAATCTCGCTCCGACAGGTGGGTGGCGTCATGTTCAAAGGTGCGGAGATATGGAGATCAGATTAACTGTCGGTGTAACAACGTAAAAAAGGAGAGTTCGGAAGAGAGTAATCAGATTCGGTGTGATATTATAGAGGTCATGTAGCTTGACTATATCATGCTCCTTATTGCGGGGGCGGGGTTGGTTGTGATTGTACCGGAGTGTCGTACAACCAGGGTATGCGATATGCAGGAGGTGCATTCTCTCATTCCATGCGGAGGTCCGGCCAAAATGTGACTCATACTATGACATCATCGTGGATGTATCAAATGAGTTAAATTCCGTATGAGAATGCAACTACCTGACCCCATAAACTGTGGCAGTTGATAGTCACAGCACTAGTTAAGCTAGTACTAGTATTATTCCACCGGCTCCATCATCCACAATGCCACATATTATCCTTCTGGGAACCCTCGACACCAAGCTTGCAGAGACTCTATATCTCTACAATCAGCTGCAGCAGAATGCTACACGGTTTTCAACGCCGCTGCAAATAACTTTGATTGACTGCGGCCGCCAGTCCATCCACGACGATGCCATCACCATAAGCCACACCGATCTGCTAGCCAAGTATGCTGAACCGGGTGATGGCACCAGGCTATTGACTCTTCCGCGGGGTGAGGTGATCGAATTCATGACCAGATGCGCCAGTATGTGCGTCGCCGAATTTTTGCGAACAACCGAGATCCACGGCATCATCGGCGCTGGCGGTAGCGGAGGCACCAGCCTGATCTCCACCGTGATGCAATCTTCTGTGCCCATCGGCCTACCTAAGCTGATTGTCAGTACGGTCGCGTCCGGGGACACAGGTCCTGTGGTAGGTGAATGCGATATAACTCTGATGTACTCGGTGGCCGACATCGCGGGCATGAACCGGCTCCTACGCGAGGTGCTTGGGAATGCGGCGGGGGCTATGTTTGGCATGGCATCGGCATACCAACACCGCCTGCGCGAAGGCCAGAGCTGGATTGGCACGCAAAATGGCCGGCCAGAAGATCGGAGGACGCGAGTCGGTATTACCATGTTCGGCGTCACCACCCCGTGTGTTGATCGTGTGCGACATCACCTGGAAGACAACTACCCCGTCGAGGTTTACGTCTTCCATGCCACAGGTTCAGGTGGCAAGGCCATGGAACGGCTGCTGGAGGAGGGTCGCTTGGATGCTGTTCTGGATATCACAACGACCGAAATATGCGATCTTGTCGCCGGCGGGGTCATGAGCTGCGACAACAGCCGGCTGGAGACAGCGCTGCGTCGTGGAATCCCCAATATCATCTCAGTCGGGGCCACGGACATGGTCAACTTTGGCCCCATTGACACCGTGCCACGTCAGTATCGCGATCGCAACCTGCACGTCCATAACCCGAACGTGACCTTAATGCGAACATCCCCGGCCGAATGTCGGAAGGTCGGGGAGTTCATCCTCGACAAACTCGAGAGATTTGCCGAGGACCGAAGTATGGTTGAGGTATGGCTGCCAAGCGGGGGCGTTAGCAGCATTGCAACGGCGGGGTCAGTATTTGCAGACTTTGACGCCGACGCCGCCCTTGCTGATGTGCTGCAATCCGGTTTAAAAGACAGCGGGATTAGAGTCGTATCGGATGAGCGAGATATAAATGACGAACGATTTGCACTTGGCATTGCAGATCGGCTTATGGCACTCGTGGCGAAGCACTCTGAGCTTGTGAGAAGGGGTGGTGGCCAGGAGGGGTAGGGCCTTTCTGTCAGAGACAAGATGGACGAAGGAGGAGGCGATACGTGATCTTGGTCGAAGACGGACGTCCATCATGCGACGAAGATGGGGCTATGATGCAGCTGCACGCCTTGCCCTGACAAAAATTGGACGAATCGGACAAAGTCATACCTGGCCGCAACATGGGTATATCATATGCCCAGGGGCGCGCCGCTCGGCCAAATATGAAGGCACAATGATTGACTTAGCAGGGGTGGGCGAGTAAGCAGGGGCAGAATCTAGTGATAAATGGAAGCTTGTGATGCCGTTACTTGGGATATGCCCCGATCCTGGTCAAAGTCTTCATTAACTTCAGTGCTTTCTAAGAGTGGTGCTACCGCAGAAGCTTTCAACAGAACGTAGCGAAGAAACCTCGGTGTCGGCATCTCAACTAGCAGCTGGTACTTGTTGTGTAGCACAGTGAAGGCCTCCGCCAATGCGAGGGAGTGCATTGATATACACCTGTACCACCTTGCGATCTGGATACAACTTCTGGAACAGTGCGAGAGCTTCCGCGTCTCTCTCCTCGTCGCCAAACCTGAGAATTATCACTCCTCCATTAACAGCCAAGAAGTTGACATAAGACGCAATAATATCCCCGTCCGCAACATTCTCAAGCTTTCCCGAGTCCGGCTCAGTGCAGTCATGTAGCACAAGCGGCCGTCCCTGCGCATCAGTAGCGTTAACGAGCCTTGCTTTGGCGTCCTCGTACGCTGCGACGTACCGACCAGGGTTCTCTGGGGACGGCCTGCTCAGGACGACATTTCCTGGGCTGACGAAGCGAGCGAGGGCGTCGACATGGCGGTCTGTGGTGTCTTTGCCGTTCTCGCCAGCCAGCCAGAGGAATTTTTTGACCCCTAGAAGGCGGGACAGCTCGGTCTCGATTTCGGCCCTCGTCTTGCCGGGGTTTTGGTTGTTGTTCACCACCGCGCTCTCAGCTGATAAGAAGGTGCCTTCGCCGTCGACATCCATCCCGCCTCCTTCAGCGACCAGGGTTGTGCCCAAGGGCAGAGTTCCAGTTATACGTTGAGCCCCAATTCTGGCCAAACTCTCATCTCCGGATGGCATGCGTTTGTTTCCCCAGTAGTTGAAGTTGAAGTTGATTCCACGCACTGCCTTTCCGTCAGGAGACTTGACGAAAATTGGGCCGAAGTCTCGAATCCACAGATGGCTTGTTTCTTCCGCGTGAAGTACAGACACGTTCTTATGGACCTTGGATTGTACGTCGTCCAAGGTCTCTAAGCTGGAAAAGAGGAGGAGTGGCTCGAATTCCGCGATGGCATTGGCGATGTTTATAATCTCGCTTTGTGCATCGTGTAGCAATTCCCCGCCGTGAGCCGATGTGGAATTGGGCACGGCCATGAAAGTGCATTGGTGAGGTGTGGTCTCGGCAGGCTGATGCCAGCTGTGCGTGTCCGTAGATGCATCGGTCATGGTCGCCCAAATCTCGGGGAAGGGCTTGGTGCTCACGTAAAGTGTACGGAGGAAGAGATGAAATGCTCAGGCTTTGAAGGTTATATGGAGTAAATGTGCAAGTACCCAGAGCCCGGGTATTACGTGCTCTTTTATACTCTGAAGAGGAGAAGTGCGTGCGGTCTTGAGTAATACCCCTGTTTTAAGCGACAGTTTCCCCCTCACGTCTCCCCCCAAGTGCTAAGAGAAGAGTCAGGGGTGTTCTGTTACCCTCCCCGAATATGCACATGTGTCCCTACATAACGTAATCCGGCTAGCTGGGGGCACAACTTGCTCTCTTCCCTGGAACACCACCCAGAGAATACCCCGCAGGCGACTTGCCCGACCTATGGAGAATAGAAAGGATGTTACCGAATACGGAGATTCGGCATTTCCAATGAGGAGATTCGGGGCTAGCCCTATCGGGATATCCATGGCTGGGACATCCGGAAACACACGGAGTCATGAGTCCCTTTGCAGTCTCCGAAATCTACTATAAATCATAGATCTAGTCCCAATCAGGACCTGATCCCGGGTAGGGTTTCTGGGATATGGAGGCTCCCTAGCCCAGCCCTGGCCAATGGTTACGCCAGGGAGAACAGAACTACTACGATGCCCCCGATTCTAGTATTGCTGTTAATTGTAATGGCGTTACCTCACTCGACAACCTTGTCAGCATCTAACTGAAAGCGGTTTTTTCATTCAGTAACGACGGCTATTCTGGCTAAGAATCTGCTTCAGAGGCCGAACCACTCAAGCTCGTACTCCACTGGCACTGGGACAGTGTGTCCAACACCAGAAGCTGAAAATCCGAGGAGCTTCGTGCCATCGCCATAGATCATTTTCGTATATCCTGGCTCCGGGTCATCTGTGACATTCTTTACAAACGGCACGTCGAAGACGGCGGACCATTACTTTAGAGTCTCCTCAAGATTCGGATAGAATACCATTTCGTCTGCCGTGCCATGCCAGATCATCGTCGGGGGATACGTCCCATTATAGCTAGGGAACATGTCCCTGACCAGTTTGGCCCACTCTTCCCCAGACTTGACAGACTCCCCTCTGCCACACGCTGGGTCTCCGGAGCCGGGGCTGGAACCCGGGGCCCCTGCAAGGCAGCCAGCCGGAAATCCGGAGTAACAGGACGAGGCGGCGAAAAGGTCCAGGTAGGTTGCGCCCATGACGTTTGTCATCATGCAGCCGGACGAGGAACCGGTTACGAAAGCCTTGGCTGGATCGGCGTTGTACTCGGACACGGCCCACCGTACGATGTTGGCAAGCCCAGTACTGTCGCCGCCACCCTCGTGTATCAACGACTCGGGGCTGGCGATATCCCAGCAACTTTCGTTGTTCTTGCTGCTCGGGAACAAGGCGATGAAACCACGCTCGTCTGCGTAGGCAGTGTAGTTGTTCTCTTCCGAGTACTGGATCTCCGATAGCCTGCAAGCATACAGCTAGCTTACGTGTTAGCAAATTGCATCCGTTTTGCTGTATGGAGAAAACGAACAGCAAGAATAACAGCCGGCTTCTCGGGAAGTGGCGTTGGGAAGTAACCATGCAACTCAAGGCCAGTTGGGTTGTCACCCCAGTCGGAAATTAGAGTCAGGTTCCCAGGAGCTGCGCAGGAGACGGGAGAAACCTAAACTTCGGCCCGACTGGCTCTTTACGGCGTATATTGTTAATATATTTTACCAACATCACGATATCAGGTGAGACAGGAGGCGAAAGGAAACGGATCGTGGAAAGCCTATTGAAGTCATTAGTAATTCCTAGTGCCGTGTTTAGAAACTGGAAACCCAGACAGTTTTTGAAGCGTACTCTACCGTCTTCTAGTTTTGTACCAGGATCAATACTACTCCCGCCATGTTTCCAAGAGCACTCTTTATACTTTCGCAGCGGCCCTGTTTTCATTTTTCTACGTCGCTCGCTCCAGCGTATCACAAGGTCCGGAAGAGGGAGAATGCGTGGGTCTCTATGATGCCGCTAAAGCACGAGGCAAGCTCTATTTTGGAACGGCAACGCACAACCACGTCATTAAAGACGATGTCGAGTATTCCAAACAACTGAACAACACTCACGACTTCGGCCAGATCGTTCCAGCTTCTACGATGAAGTGGGACATGACCCAACCAGAGCGCGGCCGCTTCGATTTAGCTGGGGGCGATTAGGTGGCCAACCTCGCTGTTGCCAACGGGCAGATACTCCACTGCCACGCCGCCATCTGGCATTTGTCGACGCCTGACTGGGTCACCGAGGGCGGCTTCGACAACGCCACCCTGGTATCCATCATGAAGGACCACATCACCGAGGTTGTCTCCCACTATAAGGGCCAATGTTATGCCTGGGATGTCGTTAATGAAGGGACAAGACTCCAAGATGGACTAGGAAGGAATGCTGCTAACCGACGGCCAGCGGTGTATAACAACGGAACGTACCGCTCGAGCGTTTTCTACGACACCATCGGGCCCGCTTATATCCCCATAGCCTTTTCCGCCGCAGCGGAGGCGGATCCTGATGCCAAGCTCTACTACAGCGACTTCGCAATCGAGCTCCCAGGTCCCAAGGCCAGAGCAGCCGTGGAGATTGTCAAATTGATTCAGGCCTACGAGGTGAAAATCGACGGCGTTGGCATTCAGGGACACTTTGACCATAGTGTCATGCCACCACAGGCGCACTACGAGCTAGACAGCATGGCGACATACGACGAACAAGTGGCCGTGATGGAGCAGAATATATCCCTGGGCGTGGAAGTTGCCATTACAGAGATGGATGCCAGCGTGCTAACGCCCATCACGCCCGCCAACGAGACCATATATGACACACAACCGGAGGTCTACTACAACGCCACGGCCGCGTGTCTCACTTTCAAGGAGTGTGTTGGCATCACCATCTGGGACTGGACTGACAGGTACACTTGGGTGCCAACTGTCTTCCCGGACATGGGGGATGCGCTACCATGGGACAAGGACCTGGTCAAGAAGCCCGCGTATGACGGCATCATGAGGGCGTTCACGTCATTTGAGCCTAGCGCGGGTACAGGGGGGAGGAGGGCGGTAGTCGGGAAAACTTGAGTATCGTTTCTAGTTGAGGTGGCTTGGAGCCCTTACACGGTGAGCAGGCCTGGCCGTGAAGCTAAGGGATAGGAAGGTGAGGAAGGGATGACGCTGGGCTGCCTGCCCACACCGATTCTAGCGGGGTCTCGCGCGGCGCGAGACAAATGGTGGTGATAATATCATTCATCGACACAAGACCCTGACGGCTTCTATTTCTCAAACTCCAGTATTATAGAATTTTTTACCAAGCAATCAAACATACTAACTCGGAGCCCCTTGAAGAAAGTAGAAGCGAACTAGCTCCTTCGGGATTATATGAGATCCTCAATGTGCTTTGGTCGAGATGTTTTCTCTTCAAATTCCTTCATCAGATTCATGTAGTCTTAAAAGCAGCCGAAGAAGATGCTGAGAGTGCCACCTGGGAATCACACTGATAGTCTCTGCGGAAGGCAAAGAGGTAGATGACCACCGCGGAATTAAGGCTATGTAGTTGGGTGGCAAGAGTAGACAAGACATCATGCGTTCGTTAGACACAAAATGCACTCCCCGAGCATCCGAACCCGGGGGGACTTGGCTGGTGAAGACGGCAAAGATGGCCAAGGATGCCCATTAACAGGCCAAAGGAGGTCGGAGAAATCTGACAATCTCGAGCTCCACGTCCATTTACGGTTAACACAAGTGAAGATCTGCGGAGACGGAGCTAGACCCGTTGGGCCCACATATTGCCAGGGTGGGACCCTCCGCTTTGGGATAAGGCCTAACTATATTAAATTTATTAATTATTGTTATGCTCGAGCCTAGCCTGGCAGCGAGCCCACTCTTCGGCACAAAGCCCACTTCTCGGCATAAAACCCACTCCACTCCTCGGACTCCTCGGCATAAAACCCACAAAGCACAAACTCACCACATTTGGGCATACAACATCAAGGCATGGTCCCAGCAGTCTTGTACCCTCTACATATGTCTAACGAGAGGCAATGATGACTTTGTCGTCAAACCCTGCATCACCCAGAAGGCAGTGTGGGTATTGTCGGAGAACATACTCGAGTAGCAGTCATCTGCGTCGTCACGAAGCTAGCCGTACGGGACCACACCATCCCCAGTTCCCACCGAAATAAGCTGACTGTGACAGATTCCGACCAACGTGGGATAGAGTGTCCGTCGTGCCACAAGGGCTTCACCAGAACGTACGTAGTACTAATATTAGAGCACAATCTTATTACTCATCTGACCTTGCCAAGCGACGTTGCCCGTCGGCATATGCGCCGTTGCGCCCCCGGCACAGAGGCTATCTCGCTACCGACGAAGAGACGAGGGAAGAAACGCCAAGCATGCGATAAGTGTTGGGAAAAGAAACTATCGTGCGATTTCACCTCTCCGTGCACCCGGTGCCGAACCTCTCGAATACAATGCTCGTACCGCCGACTCCTTGCCAACAAGTCACCTTCAGGCAGCGTGGGTGCACCAAGACCAATGGAGATATCATGGCTCCTGCGACTTACCAGTCCACCCTCAAGAACGCCAACCCAGAGTCCGGTTCTCAACACTAGCAAGGTCCAATAGTCTAGTCGGTTAGGACGTGGGATTCTGATTCCCAAGACCTCGGTTCGAATCCGGGTTGGACCTCACATTTTATTTTTTGCATCCACAATAAAGCACACGGGAGTACTTTGCCCATTACACGGCAGTACTCAACGACATCACGGACTCAGTCTGGCCAAATGAGCTTTAGTTATGGAGGAAGAAGTCAGGTGGTGTACGCCCGGCCAACAGGCTCTCCAGGGTGCAGAACCCAGGCTCGGCCGAAATCTTTTTCGATACTGTATACACACTGTATTCACGCCGTTTTCTTCCGAGATACCAGACGTATTAAGGTCTTCACCAGTCACCCATCGAGGACGTAAAACACACACACTTTGGCAAGTATGATTGGTACCATTCATCATTATCAAACTATAGCACATCCCCCACGGCCTACAACAAGCCAAGCAAAGAACCGAAGAGTCAGTTGACCAAAACCGGGGGCAGGAGTAGTCTCGAATTAAGATGCGGGATCGACATTACAGCTACGAGCCGTTAGAGACCTTGCAACACCGGCACGAGCCCTGACGAGATGCCGGCTGAGGTACGGCAGCTACCAGCTGAGAACCGCCTACCACCACCCCTGTACATAGAGCACAATCGAAGAAAGTTGCTATTTGCTAAGCTTCGAAGAATTTTCTACCATCCCCTCACAAAAAAAAGTAATTCTCCAGACACCTGGTGCGGCAAGAAAGAAGTCCGCCCCAGGAATCGCCGGCCCCCTCTGCACACCCGCAACTCCTCGCCGCTCCTTCTGCCTGGCATAGTCATCCTCCGTGGCCCATTACTCCCCTTCGGTCCGGACCTTGGACGTGTCCTCTACATGAACCTCACGCTCCAGCTCCATCTCCTTCGTAACCGCAGCCTTAGACATAGCCCCGGTGTTAGTGCAGACGTAGGTCTTGAACTTGCGCGCAGGAAGCTTGGCCTCGAACATCTCGTGGATCTCCTCGAGTGTCCGGTCGCGAGTCTCGGGTAGGTAGAAGTAGGTGAAGACGAATAGGATCACATTTGAACCGAACCAGATGTAACTGTCCAACAGCAACAGTTAGCCATGCTCTACCAGTCATGGGGAAAGACATGATCAAGTGACATACCCGTATTTAGCACTCCATCCAAGGCTAGCCGGGTTGATGAAGTAAGGTGCAGTGAACACCCCGAGCCAGTTGCCGAGGAAATTCAGGGCGGTAGCAATACCGTAAGTGTGAGCCCGGAACTGATTGTTGGGGTATTCGCCTCCCAGAAGCCACGCGTACGGCGCTAATGAAATGTAAGTACGTCTGTCGAGTCCGTGCGATGAATGCAACCGAACTTACCATAAGCAACATAAGCAAATGTGAAAAGCGACATGAAGGCGATCACTGCCTTTGCTGACGCCTCGGTCTCTGGAGCAGCGGTCCACGCGACAGCGAACGCAAGTTGGCAACAGCCGCACGCTCCCACGCCGAGCATGACGATGACCCGGCGGTCGAGGTAGCGGACAAAGAAGAGACTGCTGATGACGCCGATGAGGCCCATGCAGCTTACCATGGTGGAATAGGCGAACGCTTCCTTAACCCCCGCAATGGAAAGGAAATAAGTGGTGTAAATATTCAACCAGGAGGACCCTGGTAAGTTTAGATGTCAGTAACTACTAAGTTATTGTGAACGTAGTATAATGTCTGGGATAGGGTAGAAATGAGGGGGTGAGGCATGGGGGAAGAGGGCTGCTGACCATTGGCGCAGTGGAAGCAGATAACGGCAATGGAAAGCAGAGTCCTGCGCAGATCTGTGCCCTTCCACATCTCAATCCATAAATGTTTGTTGCGGCCTTGTTCAATCTGCTCTTGGGTCGCGATGCGGATCTCGTTGAACTCGGCCTGGAACTCTGCTTCGTCGATGTTCTTGTTTCGAAGCTGCCGCAGCGACTTCTCTGAGTCCTCCTCCCTCCCCTGGGTCATCAGCCAACGGGGGCTCTCCGGGAAGAAGAAAAGCGCGATAGTCTGAAGGGTAGGCGCGA
Source organism: Cephalotrichum gorgonifer (assembly GCA_900312665.1). Lineage (NCBI taxonomy): Eukaryota > Fungi > Ascomycota > Sordariomycetes > Microascales > Microascaceae > Cephalotrichum > Cephalotrichum gorgonifer. The sequence goes on along the minus strand of ONZQ02000005.1, from coordinate 1,246,374 downwards.
AGAAGAACACGGCCAGTGGGATGCGGTATGCCTCCTTCCCCGGCATGAGGCGCGTCCCGTAGTCGACGGCCGCGCCGACAATGGAACCGGTGGATAGCTGCATTTGGTATACGGCGAAGGCGATGCCTCTGAGGTGGGCTGGGGCCACTTCGTTGACATAAACCTGGGCGAATGTGAGGAACCAGCCGACAGAGATACCTTCGGGGTTCCGTATTAGCAAGCATAAACCCCGGCAAAGGAAGGGGGCGGTAGCGGAAAAGAAAAAGATTACGAAAGGAATGTCTCACCAAGTATAAACCGAGCAAAGTATAGGGCGCCGAGATTGGTTGTGCCAATCATGATAGCCGTCGAGATCATGTTGATCAGAGAAGCAGTCCATAGCCCCATCTTCCGGCCAAACTTAGAGCTGAAGGGCCCGACGAGCAGCGAGCCCAAGAAGGTTCCGATGGTCATTAGAGAGGATATCAGTTGCTGCACCGTCGGGTCGATCGCCCATCTCGCCTTCTCCTCGTCATAGTAGCCATACACTTTCAGGAAGCCGGGCATGGCCATGAAGCCGCCGACTAGACCATAGTCGAGGCCATACTGGAAACTGGCGACGGTGATGACGCAGCAGATGAAGATGCACTTCCTGTGGCTGCGGATGTCCAGCTGCAGCGGATTGGTGGAGATAACTGCTCCTCCGGCCATGTCCGCGATGGATGGGGTGCGTTCCCGTGCGTATATTCGCTCTGGAGCTGCGAAAGGGGTAATATCTTGGACACGGTAGTGGCTTCCGACTGAGTTGCCGTAAGTGCTATCTTGCGTAAGATGGCGGCCTGCGCCCGGGTTGTTATACGACGTGGGCTAGGGAAAGATTGCTGAGGATCGGCAGAGCAACTATTGATGTATGGCAGAAGGTAGGAACAAGACAGAAGGGCGATCCCGACGATCCTGATGTATTATATCGCTTGCATACCTCCGCAACCTTGATTTAAATACCGAAATTGTCCAAGCTTTTACTCCAACTCACTGCGGGGATGATTACCCCTTAACCGAAGCGAGGTTCACATCCTTGCAAGTTGGATTCGGCTGTTCGCCTGTTGGGTATCATTGTTGGGGTTTACCGAGACCTTGGGAGACACCCCCAACCCCAACCCAGCCCGAGCTCAGCCCTGCTCCCGACCTATGACCAGGCGGTATTACTCTCTTATCCAGGAAGTTAAGTCTCGGTAGCGAAAGAGAGCGGAGAACCGGCATCCTCCATGCCCCCATACGACTTGTTCGGTTGCACAACCGGGCACCTAATATCCCCAGCTGACACCTTAATTACCAATCCCACCGCCCCCTTTGGGCATAGTGCTCCACCCCCGCATGCGCTTGCTTGACCCGATTGCCGTTAACCTAATTACCGGTTCCCACAAATATCCACCCCCGCATTTTCTATTGTCAATCTTGCCTGCTCTGGGGCTAGCCTCCGTGCCGAGATAAGGTGAGTCCCCCCGCACCGGGGAAGGACGGGGAGGAAAGCGAACAAGATCTGCGACCAATGGAAGGCTTAATACTAATTCTTAAGCCAAGGTATTCGAACCAGGCTGAGAACTCATATATTCCTTATAACGAGGCATTCATGACCCGTAGCCCAGAGAATTGTTTCTCACCTAGTTGCCCAGATACCCAGCCCCGCCATAAAGACGGTGTGAACCCATAATACAATACCCAGATACGCAGATCCAATTTCCGTCCTCTCTTACATAGACCCTTCTCCTACACCATGGCCTCCATTCCCAACGGAAAGACCCTAAAGGTCGAGCCCCTCAAAAAGGGCACGTCCATCGACCACCTCAACTACGTCGACGTCAGCCCCATCATTGGTCGCGAGTATCCCACTGCGAAGCTCAAGGACATGCTTAGTGCGCCCAACGCCGAGGAGCAACTTCGCGACCTTGCCATTACCATCTGCGAGCGCGGCGTTGTCTTCTTTCGCACACCGCAGGATGACCTGTCCGTTGAGGAGCAGAAGTACATCACCGACATGCTGGGCAAACTGACGGGCCGACCAGCCGAGAACGGTCTCCATGTACACCCGCTGTACAACGATCCGAATAATATTCCCATGGCGGATGGAACTACGGACAAGAACATGTAAGATAAGGACCTTGTGCGATACAGCTTAGAGAATAAACTAACAAGGGGTAAAATAAGCTATGTCATTAATTCCGAGGCCGCTAAGAAGCTGTATGCTACCATGAAGAATCGCCCTGATGCTCTTAACGAGCCTAGGGACCTAGGCCGCGAGTGGCACAGCGACAGTACGTTTCTCGACCCAAAACCGGCTCTATCTTATTATAAGGCTATGTATTTACCCCTTAATAGGCCTCTTTGAAAACTGTCCCTCCGACTTTTCCTTCCTCCGCATGCAGTCCACACCGCCCGCTGGTGGCGATACCTTGTGGGTGTCGGGCTACGAGCTGTACGACAGACTATCGCCTCCCTTCAAGGCCTTCTTTGAGACCCTCACTGCCACATGTGCCCAACCCGTATTCAAGTCTGCTTGCGAAGCCGGCGGCTACGACGTCATGTCACCCCGCGGCTCGCCCTTGAACGTGGACTACGAGTTTAACCCTTCCCACCCCGTCATCAGGACCCACCCTGTTACGGGCTGGAAGTCGCTCTTCGCGGGCGTTGGGTTGCACGTCAGCCGTATTAACGGGGTCACATCGTACGAAGACCAGTTGATCCGAGATTACGTGCTTAGGCTCGTGACGCGCAATCATGATTGCGTCGCGAGAATGCATTGGACGGAAGGGGCGTGCGCTATCTGGAGTAACGAGTGCACCCTGCATGCTGCCACAGTAAGTCCTTACCCTTCGCCCCTCTTGGCCGATTTGACCCTCTTGAATAGGAGAGCGAGAGGGCACTGGGTAGTAGGAAGTGGGAGAGAAACAGACATGCGCTAACACGTGGTTAACAGCCCGACACACACCTTGTGGATGGGATTAGGACCGGCGTACGTGCTTCGGGTATCGGTGGTGTACCGTACCTAGATCCAGCAAGCACTGGAAGGAGGGAAGCCCTTGGTATGCCTCCACACTAGGCTACTATGAACGCTATGATGCGCCACCATCATAGTGACAGGGATCTTTGGGATGTAAGCGAAGGCACAATGGGAGATAGAGATATCAGGGAAGTAGATTCTTCCGTATCTAGTGTCACTAAACAACAAATATTACACCCACCGCCAGGCCCAGGGGAATTTGTGTGCATAAATCGCGCGCTGCGCTTCTAGCAGTGGCCCCATCCTAAGGCTTTCTTTGCGCGGCCATTTGTGAACGGGACGGCTAGCCGCATCAAGCCACTTTACCATCTATACTTGCATTTTTAGTCTAGCGGGCAACTGACTGTTCAGCATGTGGCCCTTCCCTCACTGGCTGGACTGCCTCCGGATGTCCGGTTAGCTAGACTGTGGTTACAACCCTAACATGTGGATCGATCAGCGGCTGATTGACACACTAGGTCTCGACAGAAATCATGTGCATTCAATTCATGCATCTGAGTATCCACGAGCTAGGCAAAGTATAAATTAATGCTAGTATGAGGCTTGGGTGTTATTATCCGTCTTTTCTCCAAGGATCAAGCCGTTTAACGTCTCAAGACCATAACAACCATTCTGTAAGAGAATAGCCTTACGATCACATTCTCATCGTTCATCATGTCACCAACCTCGGCTCCATCTGGACCTATCATGTTCTATGACATCGCGATGCGCCCGCCCGTGGAGACAAGCTGCTGTTCACCAAATCCCTGGAAAACCCGACTGGCTCTCAACTTCAAAGGTCTACCGTATACGACTTCATGGGTCCCTTTACCCGATGTCGCTAAAGTCCGCCGTAGCCTCAAAATACCAGCTTGTCGGAAATTTGCTGACAACAGCGACTTCTTCACTCTCCCTATCATCCACGACCCCGCCACTGGTTCGTTGCTCGGCGACTCCTTCGATATCGCAGCGTACCTGCAGCGCACGTATCCGAACTCAGGCGCAGGGGACCTTTTCCCTGCTCAGACCCTCGACTACGTCGTCTCGCAGGATGTTCCACTACTCGTACCGCTGTCGGAGTGTCGCGAGAGTGAATTTCCGGAATACGCCAAGTTCAATGTGAACGTCGACGCGGCCTTTACCGCATTTGCGCAGCTTACTGTGCAGGAGTTCCCGTTCGATCCAGCGACTGCCGAGATCAGCAAGGCGGAATTTGTCCGGCGCGCAGGTGTGACATGCTGGGAGGACTTTGCGTTGGTCGATGAGCAACGAGAGAAGACGAAGGATTCGTTCCGAAACATGCTGGGTGGCCTGGCTAGGCTGTTTTTGAGGGACACTAGTGGGCCTTTTATACTCGGAACCAAGGCTAGCTATGCGGACTTAATCGTTGGCGCGTGGTTGCGGATGATGCGCGCGTGTCTCCCGGCAAGTGAATGGGAGGAGGTGAGAAGGTGGCATGGGGGTGTTTTCGGGCAGTTGCATGATGCGCTGGAACAATATGCGGAGGTTAAATAAGCTCATGGTAGCACAAGGCAACTAGTCGCTATCGCCAACAACTTGGGCCTAGCCGGGTTGCTCGGCAGGGGGTCGGGGGCGGGGGGGGGCGGCGATCCTGATCTGGCGTCCACCATCTAGTATGCCAGGTCGAAAAAAAGACGGGTTAACTATAATCATTATGCATATATCCACAGAAGCAGTCGTCTAACAAATAAAAGTCGTGTGAAAGTAAAGCGAGCGTATGTCCAGGTCCTCCAACGAAAGATCCCGTCCCCCAAGTTCAGGAAGACTGAGATACACTTAACAGACGCCGCTCGGGACCTTGGTGCTGTTAACCCTCCTCGTGGTACGCGTAGCGCCCTCCCCAAGCCCCCTCTTCGCGAACGCCTTCCAGATTTCACATGCGTTGGAACCGCCCGTGAGCGCCTTATCAGCATCGATGATGGCATCCCTCGCCTGGATAAAGCTCGGGTTGCACGGTTGTCTATATCATTAGGGTCAGCTCTGGCCTCTCGCAACACTCCTAGAACTGGGATTAACAACCAAGTTGAAAAGCTGGGGAAACTTACAGAGCCATAGCGTCAACAAGAAGCTTCATAGTCAAATACTTCCCGTCGGTGGGTACCTTGCCATTAAACTGAGGCATGCCCGCGTCGCTCTTTCCGTGCTTGTCAATCAAGTTCCACAGCAGCTCGTAGATCATAGTCGCCCAGACTGTTCCGATGGCGTGCACCCCGCTCAAGGAGTCGAGGTCGGCGTAGGTGTGCGGGTTCGTGGTCAGGGACGTGGAGTAGAGGTATGACCGGATGCCCTTGGGGTCGCCCGTGACCCAGGAACCCATGGGGTAGTCCGTGTTGCGCGTGGCCGAGGGCGCCAGGTTGATGGCGATGGCCATGGCGTCGCCCCAGCCTTCGCCCATACCGCCGGACTCGAGGGCGTTAAGGCAGTTCGAGTTTGCCGGGCCACCAGTGAGGCGGTTGGAAACTAGATTCGGTGTAAGCGATTCGTCTCTTCTCCTGCGTATAAATACCGAGGTATTTATGTTTGTATGCTCATGTGCGCGCAGGATAGGATAAAAGGATCCGGGAGACTTACGTCCATGAGTATACTCGTGGATCACAACTCCAGAGTCAAACGATGAATCACGCTTGGGCGTTGTGTAATCCCAGATATACATCCTCATCCTCGGCATCGACCCATCCGGCGGCGTGGCAAAGTTGGCGTTATTCGTCCCACTGCCGTCCTGCGTATTCAGGATAACGAAATCATTCCCTTTTCCGCCCTGCCCGTTATTGTTAACCTCAAAGTTACCCGCGGCCTCGGTGAAGCCCAGGGCGTAGAGCACATCATGGTATCGGTTGGATGTATAGAACAGTTGTGCGGTCGACGCGTCGACGTACGAGGTCGGGTTGGTGGCCTTCAGGTCGAAGGGATACTCGAATTTCAGGGAGGAGCTCGAGGGACGCGGGTTGTTGAGGTATGACGAGCCACCGCTGGGGTTCGACTGTGCGATGGCGTTGTTCCCTCGCGTGGTGGTATAGGTGCTCTTCCCATCGCCAATCCAGGTGAACTCGGAGGTCACCTTATCCCAAGGGTCCGTGACGACGGTTCTCCCGCCGTCGTCAGGGCTGCCGAGACCCCAAGGACTGGGAAAGTTAGCAGATGCAGAGTATGCGCGGTGTGGGTCGGCCATACTAGACTTGATAGGTCGCATCCGAGACCCAGTCAACAACTCCATGGATCTCCTGGCTGTCCTTGTCGATATATGACTGCAGCCAGTTGTCCCCCGTATCCGTCTCCACGCGCCAGCTCAAGCTCAGCGTACCATCCGACTTGACGAAATAAACGACCGTAGCCTTAGGGTCCTTCTGCACGCCGTCGGCACCGGAGACGACGTAGTCTGCACTGTCATCGTCATTCACTACCGCCGCCACGGCGTCGCTAAGATCCACTCCCAAGCCAAGAGTCGACGTAACGCTCTTCACCGCATCCAAGGCTCCCTCGGTGTCGTCTCTCTTCTGAATGGGAGGCTGATCTGGGATATCGCCGGTATAGAAGTTCCCACCGAACGAAAAGACCTTGCCGTCTCCATCGACCTAATATCTGGTTAGTATCGGACATTGCATAGTGCAGGTGGGAGAAGATGAAAAGTCCGGGCCACATAAGCAAGGAAACCCCCAGCTTACATTAACGTTGAAGTCAGCATTGTCGATGTCGATGCCATGAACCGTCTGCTTGAAGCGGACATGGGAGATGCCGTTGCTTCCCGTGTAATGATCGTCAACGAGGCGGAACGTAAGACCGGGATTCGCCTTCTTGGCGTGCGCGGTGGCCACCTCGACGGGGTCATCTGATCCCACTGAGATGAGATCACGCTTGGCCAACGTTTCCTCAGAGGTCGTGTAATTGGCAGTCAACGGGAGGCGGAAGGCGTCGAGGTCCACGACGCCACGCCGGGAAAGATGAACCGAGGGCTGCCTGGTGGGATGGGCCCGGCTGAGGGCAGCCGACCCGAGAACAGTGAGGATTGCCGAAACGTGCATCGTGTCGTTAACAGATAGGGGACAACTACGGTTCTGATGGAGACAGTGATGTTGGAGAGGGATGTTGGACAGGGATGAAGTGAAGAACTCATCACTCTTATAGATGCGGTCCGCGTGCCAACATTCTCGTTTTTGTCTCCCCTTCGGCCTCGTTTTCCTCCTCCTTCCGTCCTTCGTCTCTTTCCATATTCTCCTCCTTCTCGTTTAAGCTGCGTCCGTGACCTCCTCGCCATTTTGGCCATATCTCGGATCTTCCTCCGGATCCGACTTGTCCGATGACGATGTGGGGGCGACATCGGCGTGCAGGACGCATTTGCTACTAGTAGATCTCGCGCAATGCCTCACGGACCCTGAGAGATGCTGGTCCCCGCGACCCTCGCAGGTAGTAGTGACTAAGTCCCACCTGAGAGAGTTACCCTACATTGCTACGCTGCTCGGTTGTATACCAACGAAGGTTCGTTCCGTGGTAACATCGCGCTAAATAATAGAAGTGAAGATCTCTACGACCTAGTACACCTGCCAAATACGGGCCCGGTAGAAAGTTCCTAGATCTTGCATGAAGGGCGCTAAGGATAATGGGGTAGCCTTAGATGTAGGTCCCCACATTAAAAAGTACTCGGCGTTAACGCTCTTCTTGGAAGGTGGCCGAATAATCCACTGGTTCTCAGCAAAAGTCCCCCTTGCTGATCACCACTATTGCCGATAAGGCCTATAGAAGGATAACCTATAATAACGCCCGCGTTATATGTGCCTCGCCCTTGGCCATCATTCCGTACATTTCTCCATACCTGATTCACTACTGACCTGTATTAAATACGAATGACTGAATACGAATGGAGAATATGACCAAGCTTGCCACGCCAAGAAGAGACATTTTGTCCTACCGCAGACCAGGAACGGATAGTCGGCAAGCGAAAGCTACCCGCCCTCAGACAAGCAGTTTTATATTACCCGCATACAGAAGGCCGTAAATTTCACCCCACATATGTCGTTCCCATCCCACACTAGTATCCGAGTCACACGATACCATGGTTCGGTCTCACATGCCCCCGATACCTGCTCTTGGCGGACCTTCTGCCGTTCATGATCTGATTGGCTCGCGCCCCATGACGATGCCGAATAGAAGCCCTGTGCGTGCGCTAATATGTCGTCTTCACGGAACGATGCCTCAATCAGTATCAGGGGCATTGCTACCAAGACCCACTCCTGATGTCATTTATCGATGCTTCCCGATGAGGAAATTATGCTTGTGTCAACCAACGAAAATATCCTGTAATTCTTGCCCAGCTTCCCGAAATGTACAGTGGGCGAGCCATAGAATAGAGACTGCGACCGAATCCTGCGGAGCATACGATAACTCCTGTCTTAAATGTTGGACCGCGATGGCGCCTCGTGGAAGGCTACGACGTTTTCTGAGAGACTAATGTGTATTGTATGTTCGTTTGGTGTACACACTCAGTCCAGCGCCAGAGTCAGAGGAGCTGGGATTGACCCTGAGCCATTTATTCGCGTTACGGGTCGGTCTCGTCCATGGAACGTTCTCTATGCATGTAAGCCGTTAGTTTTTGACCCGACCACATGCGTTTTATGTACGCGAAGGCACACTACTATGTCGGTGGCAAGCTTGCTATACACGAACGAAAGACCCAGGAGACTAATATATTTATCCGGCACTCGCCGTATTTGCTGCGGGAAGGGCGTGGGTCTAGTTAGTAAGTGCATGTTGATACTTGACTATTGTTCCACGCATAGAACCTACATGCTGAATGAGTCGCTGTCGATTTTTGCTGTTCTTATCACTTGAAATAATTTTATATCGAGCTTGGTATTAGTAGGACACGTACTACCACCGAAGTTGGCCGTGTTAATAAATATCCTGAGAGCCTCTAAATCATTGCGTGATGTTCGTATGGTTTGGTCGCAGCAAGTTTGATAGTACATGGCTCACGATATATAGTCGAAAAATATAAGCTTAATGGCTGATATAGCTTCGGACGGCAATAATGAGATACATTCTTGGATGTGTATAGGAAGACAGCGAGAGTTAAATATCTATTTCGCATACAAAGAGCAGCGAGGCTAATTACTAGTGTACAAAGTTTCTCTATCTCCAAACCCGGGAACACTGTACCCACCTCGACCCATCATCATTTTTATCCAAATATTGAGCTCAGTACTTCTCAAACCCATCAGTATTGTCCTCAAACCTCCTCACCCTCCTTTGCAGCAGCCTTCTTTCGTGTATCCACCCAGCCCAAGCCAAACGATGCTATAAACGCCACAACACACGTACCTACCAGCAGATAAAACACATGGGAGAAAGCAGTCGAATACGCCTGCAGAAGTGCATCCCTTTGAGGTCCTGGCGGAGCTAGCGCGCGGACGGCCTCGGCGCTGCCACCGGCCGCAATTGCATCCTCGGGACGAATGGTTCCAACTTCTCGGACCTTGCTCACGAGTGTCTCCTGGAAAATGGTATTGGCGATGGTAATGAAGACGGCACTGAAGAAATTTTGGCAGAAGACTAGGAGGCTGTTGCCGATGGCAGCTTCCTTGGCAGGCAGAGCGCTCTGTATCGCGACGATGGGCTGTCGGGGTAGGTTGGCATTGGTTAGCTCTTTCGGTACTGAGAGGGGTAAGGGGCGGACACTGGCGAGTTTCATACAACTTGTATCCCGGAACCGCGAATACCAGTTATGACCTGGTAGCCGATGAGCATTCCTAAGCCCGTTGATGGGGACCAGGTTGAAATCAGGCCGCAGCCGATACTGTTGGCGCCAGCTGCAATCAGAGCCCAAGGCGTGTAGTACCCAAGTCTCGAAACTATTTCGCAATCAGCAGCCCATCTCGCCCCCGTCCTATACGCGAGTAAGGACGTCCAGTTTCTGTGCTAAGGGTACTTACTAAGAGCCCCTGAGAGTACAACGAACACGAGCTGCGACAGGATCGTCGACAACAGGTACACGCCGCTCATTATTGGCGAAAGGTTCTTAACGGACTGCAGGAAGAGAGGCAAAAAATTACTTCCAACTATGGCCGAGGTCATGAGGAAGGCAAAGTTGAGGCAGCTGGCCCAGACGACACGTTTTCGCAAGATTGGTAGCGGGATCATGCCGTTGTCCCCCATGCGGCGCTCCCAGAAGACGACGATGATGGCGGTGACGCCGGCGCCACAGAAGAGACCGATAACTTGACTCGAGTTCCAGCCGTAGTCACCAATGCCAAACTGTAGAGCTAGGAGCAGCATTATGGCAGCAGGGGCGAAAAGGGCGAACCCTATCAGGTCAAACTGTGGGAGGAGGGCGGAGAGATAGGCGAGAGAGATCGGATGCTTAGTCGTCTGCTCGGGAATGTTGATCACGGCTAAGAAAATAGCGGCAATGCCGCCGAGGGGGAGGTTGATATAGAAGCCTGGCATATCGTGGTTAGACTGAGAGGGAGAAAACAGAGGGTCTGAGCCAGCACTTACACCAACGCCAGGTGACATCCTCGGTGAAAACACCCCCAAGTAACGGGCCGAGAAGGATCCCAAGCTGGCTCACTACATTGATACAATCAGTCAGTGTGCGCGAATTATATGAAGGACTCCGGAAATAATTACTCACCACCCATGGCAATTCCACTGTACACTGCAGAACCTGCTTAGCAATCCTCGCATCTCGGACGGACCAGAGGCCTGTTTACTTACTGGGCCGCGTGCTGGGCACACACGCGCTCAGTACGATATTCAGAGTCCCGTTCATAAGGCCAGAAGAACCTAATCCGGCCACGGCACGACCGAGAATAAGCATGATCGAGGAGGAAGACACTGCACAGATGACCGAGCCAACCTCGAAAATTACGACAAACAGCAGATACGTCCACTGTGGATTGAGTCAGCGCCAAGAGGGGAAGGATAGGTCGGCTCCTAATCTAGCTGATGATACCTTTATGCTGAAGTAAGTGTACATTTTTCCTGTGAGTGGCTGCACGGTGGCGCTAAGGAAGGTGTGGGTTGTTAGCGAGATTCTTTTTTCAGCTTGGGAAGAACTGGACGACGCACCTGGCTAACTGGTAGGCACCAACATACCAGCCGACATCCTCGAGCCGGTGGAAGTCGCTCGTGATTTTCGGAATAGCCTATATAACCATAGTCAGGGAATGCGGCGCGCTATCCCAGAAAGTTTAGTGAGTTGACAAACCGTGCCGATGATGGAAACGTCAAGCATGGACAGAAACATCACCAATGTCGCGCCGCTCATTACTAGAAAGAGCCTGGTACCGGTGAGGTAAGAAGACTCATCTTGGATGGTAGACTGCGCTTCATCCATGTTCTCCATTGGTTTGTCCTGGAGTTTGAGATCCTCTGCATCCTTCTTCCCAATAGGCTCGTGGGGTTCCCCGATGGTTGCGCTATCGAAGCCCGTGTCCGACTTAGAGTCCGGCCTCTTGTGCTCCTCTTGGAGAGTTGCCATGGCGGCTTTGTCGAGTATGGTATTCCTTGGCGAATATGCTAGCGATGGTGTCCCAGGCTTGAAATATCGCGCTCATATAAACGGGCGTTGGTTTCATGATCTAGGCTGACGCACCTGACATATTGCACGGAATTCCGGGGCGGCGGGATTCATCCAGTGTACTTGTGATGATTAGTGAGATCCCACCACTACCCTGACTTAATTTGTGCTGAACACAGCCAAATGGGATTACATACTGACATGTATTGCAGGGATCAGCATCCCTTAGAATCCGAATCCCGATCTGAATCCCGCCCCCGCAGTTGTAACGTTTGTGTACTCCGTATGACAGCGAAATCGTACAGGTCAAAAGGTGACTCAAAAGCCGAACTTTGACTGGATTCTGACGCTTTCTTACCCAGATGAAACCAGTGCAGTCGTATTTCATTTTACCTCGCGTCCAGCGCTGTGGTAAATCGTAGAGCTAGCCTCATTATTACCACCGAGAATTACAGAGTTGGCCTCTTAATGTTTTATCTAGTAGGTATTAAACATGGAGAAAGAGTCGTTAAGCCATACCTCAAACGAGAAATCCATAGCTGCCACGTCGCTCATCCCATCGGCTTCACCACCAGCGCCTACCCCCACAGTACCAGAAGTCACACCCGCCTCCTCAAAAGCCTTTCGCCAGATGGGAACCGTCCGGCGCAGAACGGCTGCGTATCTGTTGGACGTGTCCCCGCCATCCGTCTCTAGCCCAATCGCACTCGGTACGGCGCTGTATAGGTCGGCGCACTTCTCTAGCGTCGCAAGCAGGTCAACCGCGCCGCTGACGGCTGCGCGGTCCCACGCAGGGTCATCCAGCACGGAGAGGCGGCATAGGGTTTGTGTACAGCGGTTAAATTGCATGTGTATAGGAATTGGTAGGCCAAGAATTTCCTCTGGGGTGAAGGTGAACCAGTTATCGAGGAACTGGCTGGCTGCACGAAGGCAGGCGTAGAAGCAGTCTGTTCTACTCATGTCAATGAACCCTGGGGCTACGGTGCCGCGTTCCACAGGGTATAAGGCGAGTTCGTAGATCATAACTTCGGTTGAGAGTAGGTACGATATAATGTGCTCTAGGAAGATGTCAGAAATGATAATGGTTGAAACGGGCGGAGGTAACAAGTAAGAGCGCACTGCTTTTCAAAGTCTCTTGACTTATTGTGTTGCGTATAGCCTCTAGATTTGTTCTCAGGGCTTTTATTAGAAACATTGGAGGCGACTTTGGTAGTTGCCATGCATCCGAACCCGAGGTGGGAAGTCGCCATGGCGAAGCCGCGATCAGATCGTCCAGGATCTTCGAGACTCTCACGATAGTAACCAGCACCTCATCACCTTCGTTCTCGGGCTGTTGCGATAGGTGCTGCACGCAATCCTCCATATAAGGAGTCCACTTCATGGCCGTTGGTTTCTTGATAAAACACGAAAAGCTAGCAGTTACTCACGATTAGAACGATGGTCTCTGCCGGAGTGGGGACAAGGTTGATCGAAGTCAGAATTTGAAGAAGAGAAAGAAAAAGAAGAAAAGGGAAAGAAACAACGAAAAGTAAAAACGTACGAGTTGGTCACAACATAGCATCCCAGCAAGGCTCTTCTCTCCTCGTTGGTGCAGTTTAACGCCGACAGGGGCGGCTTGACGGGAAATCCATAGTTTCCAATGTTCTCCAGGCCGTGAAAGTCATGCGTTTGCCTGTCAAGTTGCAAGTCGTTCAGGAGCGCCATGGCAAGGCCCGAGAAGGCGCTAAGAATTGGTTTCCCTCGAAACTTTTCTCCCGCCCTAGAGAAACAAACGTTGTGTTACCAACAAGATCCATCTCGCCTGTGTTAGGGAAAGGGGGAAGAACGTTCTGAAACATACCAGACCAAAAACGCAATGAGCCCTAGCAACATATCCATGTTGCGATCCATATCCACTAAGATCTTCTGCGCCATGGTTTCACAGACTTGTCGCTCTAGGACTAGCTGCTCCTGGAAAGACTTGCAGCAAAGTGCTCGAATATTGAGCCAAAGAACGGGCCACTCTTTCTGTAACTGGGCAGCGCTGTAACATGTTTAGCGTCACAATACTACTAGGCCCCACATCGCCCTTCGGTTTACTTACGTGGTGTCCGGATGGATGCAGACGAAGGGAAACATGGGCAGATAGTTTTCCCGAAAGGTGCGGAGATATTGTTCAGACTGTGACGGGGAGGGTTCTTGGGGGAACGGTGACGTTGTCGTGTGGGGAGTCAGGTAATTCGTCGTGGGCGATGTCGCGGGCGGCTCCCGCAAATCCCTCGTTGTTTCGGCCCAATGGCCGCGCCGGCCACGGGGCTGTCCATTGGAGGCTCCATCGGCCGAGAATGGGAGAGCGCCCTCCGGAGGCCCATGCTGCCTAGTTCCACTTGCATCCCGATGCACCACATCGACCTGCGATCTTTCTCGTAGCAGGGTAACGAGGTCATCCAGCTTCTCTCCAAGTTGCGCCGCGCTGGGCGCTCTGGGTGCGGACCTCTTAGCCGCAGACGGGCGTTTGCGCACCACCGTTGAGGGCTGGCACTCCTTGCGCAGGCGGTCACACCGTTCACACTTAAGACCGGGTCCCCGGGGAATGCACCTGCATTTTGCCTTGGAGCAACCAGCGCACGCCTTTCCGTAGGGTGCCGAGTCTCGGACGGCGGCGGCGGAGGTTGCGTCGGGATTCATAATTCTTGCGAAGGACGTGCCGGCATTGGACAGAGGGCCGGATTGTGTGAGACTCAACCGTGTAGGGACAGCTAACGAGCCTGCGAATTAATATGCCGGGATTCAAAGTAGACTTGGCGCTGGGAGGGATCGGGGTTGGGATTGGGATTGAGATGGGTGCCAGCGGGTGTACCGACAAGCAAGGTGCGGCGGGATTGGCACAGGAAGACGAAAGCCGCCGTCTTACACCTGCACATGTACTTGTACTTAGACGCTAACTAGCACTTCCACCATGGATGCTCGTACACGTACTACAATGTAGATTACCACCACGGTCAATGCGACCTGCATGAATCTCGCCTAATTTGCAGCCGGTTACGCGTGCCGCCCATTCATTCTGTTTTTGAGCATTTCTCACGTGATCCTCTAGTCCAGTCCTCCTTTGTGCTATTCCACTGCACAATGCATGCGTGTTAGAACCAGAGGGCTTTCCTAAGTACAAATAGAGAGGCGGGTACTTTTCTCACTTTTGGTGTAGCGGTAAATTCTCTACAGGACCTGCTCCCATGTCAGATTGTATTTTGCTTGAAAGCGTGCGAAGAATACGACTAGACCGTTGGAGTGGATGGAACTGGAGTGACTCGGTTTGGGCCACTCAGACACATTCTTTGGATGGAACCTGGCGTTGGCGGCGAAGCACATGGGTCATTCGAACCACACCCTTGTTCACTGCAGGATACATCGACGGGCGCTTAGGACGGGAGGGGAACGTGGGCTACCCAAACCCATCCTATCCTCCTCCCGCTCACCCTCCTCATCATCATCTGGTCGACTATCCATACCCTTGTAAACACACGCCAAAACATTTATCAACTACCGCATAGGTCTGCATAATGCCATCCCTATTTTGCAATCGTGGAATCTCAGCCGCCGCCCTCAGCTCACTATCTGCCCTTCTTATTGCATGGTACTTTTACCCATGGAAAGCGACATGGGGACCGACGACGATTCCTGGCGTCGCCTTTAGCTTGACGCCTAACTACGGGTACGTCCCGCCCCGAGACGAGGATGGAAGCTACTTGTGACTAAGTTAGGCGCTTGCAAATATAGGACGGCCGCTATCCATTACGCCAATGGCAGCACGATTTCAGTGGCACGGGTCGAGGGCAGCAGAGCGTACCAGGACTTCATGCGCCGAGAGGCCGCCCCAGTATCGACTACCATACCGTTCTGCGATTACATCCCATCGGCTCTTGGGCCCCTTGCTCTCGGCATGTGTGCCTGCCCCGTCAGAGAAGATACCGCTAGCGTCGAGGCACTCATGCGGGAGCTCCGCGCATCCGTGGCGTCGTCCATGGGCACCGACTTCTGCTACGCGGACCTGGTGCTCCCGAGTCGGCTCCAGGCCCCACCCTACCAGAAGGAGGTCATAGTGAAGGCCCTCAAGAACATAGGTCTTGTGCAGCCCAGCGAGATCACACGGGACGCTGGCCTCGCGGCCATATATGCCAACGGGCTGGGTGGCAGCTTTGACGGCGGCGTCCCGCCAGGTCTCGTCCTCGTCGTCGGCTACAGCCACTCCGGGCTAAGCGCGCAGCTCTTCTGGCGCAGCCCGGACGGCCTCGTGCTCTCGGTCAGGGAAGACCACAGCCTTGGGAGGGGTCCCCACACCGACGAGCGGGCCCCGAGCAGGACTGCGGGGCTGAGGGAGGTGCTCCAGGCCGTCGCCGAGCCCCCCTTCGGCGATGATCCGACTTACGTGGACGGAGGGGACCCGCTGCCCACGGAGATTGCGCACCTCGTCCTCCACGGCGACGCTGTTAACGACACCGCGTTTCGGGAGATCCTTAGAGATGCCCTTGGGCCGCGCCTTGCTGAAGCCGCCGTCGCTCGGGATCCGGTTTTTGCGAGTGCTGCCTTCTACGCTGGCTGGGCTTACAATCAGATCAATGATATGGCCTTTGGCAAGGAGCCCGCTTTTGGGTGTTGTTGGGGGTCCCGGTGGCATAATTGCTGGGAGTATAGACAGGTCGTGTATGTCCATCTTATTTAACGGGCCGCGGAAGGCGGGTGAGCAAGACCGGCCGTGCTGGTTATGTACGACATGTAGTAACGTGAAGGCAAGCGCATTTTTTTTTTAATTCAGGTTGGCTGGAACGCGGGATTCGCCCTACGTGGAAGTTTATCCAGACAAATCGCAGCGCCGCCCTGTCCAGGTGTGTGAATATCTCTGGGACCTGGTTCCCGGCTACTCCGGCAGCGGGCTTCGCCCGGACATTCAGCTCGGCCAGGGTCTTGCCCGTGTACTCCAGTATGTCCTCACCGCTGATGGCCCCCACTTTCCACTTTTATTCTTCATATATTCGTGATGCGCTACAACGTCATATCGCTAACCAAAACTAAGACGTTGGAGAGCCCCGGGTAACTCTGGAGAGAAATGCTGCCATTAGTCTCGTCCGGAATGGGAACCAGCCTTGGGGATACAACCTTCGGGGTAGGACAGACAGGCCGTTGACCCGGGAGATAACTTACGGATCCCACCGCCGTAGCAAAGGTAACAGCTAACCCGACAATAATAGCACCTTCTGGTGCGCAAATCGAACTCCACTCGTGGTCAGGATCTGCACCAAAGCTGGTTGATTTCCCACGGTTGGTCGTGAGCTATGAGCGAGGCTTAGTTATCTTCTTACTCGTTTTCGAACGCCACAACGAGAACAAGTGGTCCCTGTAGATGGAAAAGACACATACCTTCAAAGCAGTGGCGCCGCACGTCGTGGCAGCTGCGACTTCCGTGATATACTCCCCGCCTGGCCCATCAACCTTGAAGTGCTGCACTTCCTTCATCTCTGGGTAGTCGACTGGGTCGCGGTCCCCATACACATCCCTGGCCCCTACGTACCTCCTCGGTTCCCAGTAATTTCTCACCTGTTGCACTCTTATCCCGATTATATCGGCGCCGGACTGCGTTGGTCGGGTACCAATGCGAACAGTGATCTCCTCTAGCTTCCGAATCTCGGACTTATCTTTTATCCAGTGAAGAATCTCATGGGATATCAGATCAGGATGAAGAGTGATCTTTCCATCAACCAACGGCACCAAGCGAAGGGAGGGATGTTGCCAGATAGGGGGGGAGGTCATATGGCGGCCGCCGTCCCAGAGCAGGCGCTGCTCTATGGTAGGCTCCAGGAAATCGCTAGTGGGCCCTTCTTTCGACGGGCGAGGGCACTGCAAGAGGCCCAGTCGGGTGATGACACCATCCTGTACCGCTCGGGTAGTTAGGTAACAAGGCTAAATAGCGCTGTGAAAAGTATTCTCTTGTCATACCTCACGGATCTGCCCTGAGAGGCCGATGAGACATCTCCCATCGGCTGTCAGGAGTGGACGCTGCCCTCCGCCTGTAGCCCCTAGAGTAACCGTGGCAGACCCCCGCAGAACCTGGGCGGCAATATTAGACTCGGCTGATTAATGGGACAAACGAGAAAGATGAACTTA
The DNA here is from genome assembly GCA_900312665.1 of Cephalotrichum gorgonifer. Classification (NCBI taxonomy): domain Eukaryota; kingdom Fungi; phylum Ascomycota; class Sordariomycetes; order Microascales; family Microascaceae; genus Cephalotrichum; species Cephalotrichum gorgonifer. Next base: position 1,228,687 of record ONZQ02000005.1, on the reverse strand, counting down.
CGGAAACGCCCTGGACACCGGCTCGAGCGCTCGCACCCAAGGGATCAAACTTGGTTATATGTAAGATCAACCCCGTGATCCAGTCATTCGCCCCAATACGGACAGCCGACCTTCTGTCTCCAGCCACAGTATCGCGACGACCGATTAAGCGGAAGGTTCCGTTGATCTCAATCCCGATACCGACTAATAGGCGGTCCGAATTCCAATACGTACAGAATATCATATCTAGGTCTTCCAGGTCCTCCCACCAGCGGATGAGATGGGTCGAAACAGCGGATGTGTCGTCGTCAGACATGGGCGATGCCACGACGAACGTGTCACCGCTCAAATTTTCACCTCGTAGGGCTTCGAGGATCTCCTCGGAAGTGTGATGTCCCCTTTTCGCGGCTCTCTCACCACTACTCATGAATCTCAGATATCGCTTCATGATGGTCTCGCAGATACTCCAGATCCTTCGGCGGTTCGCGATTCCCATGAATGGCGACCGGGTTCCAAACTTAGGGGCCGTTGATGCATTGAGCCAAAGGTAGAGGGACTTATAGTTGACATCGGACGTCTGTACCTCTTTCATGACCTTGTTAAGTTCCCAAAACCAGGGCATATCCCTTGGAAGGTACCATTTCCAAAAGTCACTCCCCTGCGTCGCAGAATATACCGCGAATGACGCCTGTCTTAACGCCAGGACTGATTTCCCGGGAAGATATACGGAAACAGCCTGGAGAAGCTCCATTGGTAGTTTGGCGAAGGGATCAATCCCCGTCAAGCGCCGCGGTGCGATATGGTTAGGGGATGAGAGTGAGCTGCTAAACACGCCCTTGGCTAGGCGAAAATGGACGGCCCCTTCGAAGTCTGGGACGGAGGCTACTGAAGTGACGGAGAACTGAGGTGGCTTGAGTCAGACTCTAAGAACGTGCAATTGCAAAATCAACGCACCTCCTCTCCAGGAATGGACTCCCAGGACTGGCCCGGACCAGCAATCCCACCATAGTCCGGTGTCCACTCGCGGAACCCGGTCACAAAGCTGGACAAAGCGGCGTACAGCACATCGTGGTTGAGTTCGCGGAAGTTACTGGAGCCGGTCAGGGTCCTGGCCAGTACCCCAAGGCACATATTGTGGAATGGAAAGACTGGGGTGTGTTCGCTGTCTCTGGAAAAGTAGCTGGGCATACAATATTAGCACACAAACAAACGGAAAGAGGGAGGTGCTCGGATATTAATACAGTGTATACGATTCTACATTCACCGGCTGATTGGGATCTGCCGTTTCATCAGCCTCCTTGCTATTGTATGCCAGTTTCCCTGGGATTTGCACGAACCATTGCCCATGGAGACGAAGATGGCATCCTGTTGATAATTGTCAACAGCGTCGACACACCCCGAAGAAATACCTTTCAATTAGACTCACATTATCATCATACTCCGCCTCGCCGGTGATGAACGCCCTGTCAGGATCTCAGCACACATATTGAAGATGACTCCACCCGACACTGCAATAGTGAAAAGAACGCACTTCCTAATCCCAGGAATCTCGGAGTTGTATCCTAGGCAGCGAAGGTCGTTGAGCCACTGCACGCTCATGTCATCTACTAGGCTCGGGTCGTAGGATTGGTCTTCGTCGTCCTCGTTCCAATCATCTTCTTCATCTGAGTCCTCCTCATCTGAGTCCGAGTCGGAATCTGGGGTTGCGTCGCGGATCGGCGCTTCACATTTGCTGCGTACAATCTTTCGGCGGCGAGCCAGGGCACTAGGAGCAGAGGAGCCGACCTGGATTCTGAAACCTGTAAGCGAGCCACCGCAACCGGCGCAATAACATTCGAATGAGCCCATAGTGATAGAGCGTTCCCAACCTTTGAGCTAAGTCGGGGGAGAAGCGAAGAGCTCCTGAATCTAGCTGCCTGCTCAGCCTGGGCTCCCCAAGTCGTTTCGTCCCACCAATAAAGGTGGGGCTCCAGTGTGGAGTAAGACGGCGTAATTTTCCTCCGTATGGTATTAGTTAATCTCTCCGCGACAAGAAGCGCTCGAGCATCACCTACTGCTCTGTTGAACTTGATACTCCTACGAGTAATGAGCATTGCGTTTAGGACTCTATTCTATAATTTCCCTGGTCTCGACAGGTATACAAGTAACTAAGGCTATCCCTGCCTCCAGTCCGTACTCAGGCATGGACCGGGAGATGCTGTCTTAGCGACCTTGCCTTGGATTATCAGCGTGGGCTTTGACGAGTTTTCTAGATCGCTTCAACCTCGGAGTCTCTGTAGCTACGGAGCAGTGCTGGCGTGTCTTTAATCATGCCTCTCATTTGTCAAGTCCTGATATTTCGACGTGTCCGAATTTAACATCTACGGATCGAAGCAAGGCCAGACGGTTATGAATATTCTCTCTATCCAAGATGCATGTGCATAAGAACCGTGTAGTAAGCAGTGAAGTTCATTTCGGACCACCCCCCCTTTCTAACCGCAGAGTAATATACAAGGCACAACGCAGCGACGGTGACAAGATGCTTCCAACCCTTGATTTTGCATGAAACTCTATCGCGTGGCGGTATAATACTACAGTTGCTCGAGCACTTTTTCCGATGAAAATTGCGATAACAGTACTTTTAATTAGCGCTGCCATGCGTGAGGTTGGTTTCCATGGGATCTCTAAGCTGGTATTAAAAGCAGCTGTTGGATTACAGCTGGAACGAACTATACACATTTACGCCACGCGTGAGGCAAAAGGATTTGCTTATCGAGTGCACGTGTCATTGGAAATAATTCTTCCTTAGCCACGTCACATATCAAGGAGAAATTGGTCCATATAATTCGCGAATCACCTGCTACGGTCCCACCAACGGAATCTACGAAGATATCACATATCTTGGGGCTATACGGTAAAGTGTTGGTAACGGGAACCCTTATGATAGAGACATGGACCTGAAGTTATCTAGAGTATCTACACCTTTGGTCTAACATAACGTCAGGAACCGACCTGGTGGTTTCAGGCTTGAGCAGAGCTGGCACTTACTACGACCTCCTATTCTGCTAATACGGGGTCTTTCAGATGGTCCATATATGCTTAGGTTGATGGGAGGAGCGCGGACATTGTCAGGCTGTGCACCATGGACAGCATCACCTAGTTGGGGTGGCATAACTGTGTCTGCATCTTCTAGTGATGGCTCTCTATCTCAACCGTGGAACGTCCTGCGTAAGACTGCACCTCTGATTCTTTGCGAGTTACCTGGGGGTGTTCCGCCTCAAGGATGTCGGATTATGTTAATATTGGGTCATGCCGCAAGAATCACCGCAGGTCTTTTTCATGTTTGGGCGTCGGAGAATCTGGGTGGCTTGGGCATATGCTGATGGACTTCGGAGTTTAGGAAACTTAAAACTAACCAAAGGGAGGCAATTGGCCAGTGAGCAAATGGCATTGCAGTATTAGTTAAATGTCCACAACTATATCCCAGTGACGCCGGAGAACCCCGACTCCAGGACCGGCTAATATCGGCGGCTATTGATGAGCGGTCCTCTGAACTAGCAAGCAGCAGGCGCTAAGACGATAGTTGCGTAGGAGTCGGAATAATAGCCGACTGTACCGGCCGAAAGTCTGTCATATGAGCTCAAAAGCCATGTCGTGAGTGGCCTACGTTACACTGCCGCCTCAGCCACACTCGAACTATTTCCCATGCGTGTGTCTATGTCCTAATTGTCCTAACGGTGAAAGCTAATATTGGACGTGTACGTGGATTAATATTACTTAGTGGGTACACTACAGAGCCATGGGAGTAGTTCAGGTCCTTGTAGCGAGAAGTGACAAGTGATTGTGATCATGCTAGAGAGTTCTAAAGCTCATGTGAGGTCATAAACACCGTCTCTAGGGCGTGGCTCGAGGTAGATCCATGCCTTCAACCGCCCCCCTACTCGTATATCTCCAGTACAAATAGACGTAGTCAGAGCTTCCCTTGAAGGGCTCTAATACACTCCATTGCTCACGTGTGCTTGACCTGTAGCGTTGCATTTTGGTCGTCGCCAAGCAATCCTGGAGGCGCAGGCCAATATTACCATGCGTATGCTATGCCAGTGTTAAGTTTATACACTTCCACAGAGGTTAGAATCACGCTGGTGTTATTAATCCTTAGAGGCGGATGCCCGGTTGCTTCTCTGCAGGAGCTCGGATGTTGAGACATGCGTGCCCGAAGAAAATGAGCCACGGACGGGATTGCGCATGCTTCATCAACCTCGAGATAGTATCATTCAACGACATGGTATTCCCCCCCCCAGGAACCCTATAGATATAAATACCGACCTCGCGGCCCTCGACCACGAACTGACTGGACCCCAAGAGCCAGTCTGACTTTCTCTCTAACATCTACTGCAAAAAAAATAAACCGCAACCATGACAACCCTCACCACTACCATCATCCTCGCGAGCGCCGTCTCGGGCATCCTGGCCAACCCCACCCAACTCAATGCCCGACAGGCGGAGCCCACAGTCCCTCCTAACTGTGATAAACTCCTCGAGGATATCCGATCGGACTCTCCCACTCTGCCCACCATCATTGACGAGTTCGCCTCGAGCTTCTACGAGACTGTATCGCGTACAGCCACAGGAACCGACCAAGAGTGCGCCTGGATCACGAGCATGCCTGACCCCGTGAGGGACGAATATCTCGACTATTTGGACGCGCTGATGGACAAAATTAACGATCCGGAAACGCGGGAGAAGAGCCGTAATCTTCCAGAGGAGTGCAGGACGACGGATGATGGGAGCCACTTCGTGTGCCAGGCCGAGGCGCAAGTGTTCCGAGACCAAGCCATAGAAGGTATGAACTCTACTCTCGAGCAAAAAAAAAAAAAACGGGGGGGGGGGGTTGGGGGGGGGTGGGAATGGCTCTAACGTTTTATGCACTGGGACTACAGATGGTTGGAACCCCAAGCCGTACCAAAGCGACCCAGTTTCAGACGAAGATTCTGCTGCTCCAAGCGCCGGCGTCCAAAACGACCCACCTGCAGAGGAAGTTTCTGCCGCTGCAGGCGTCGGCGTCCAGGCCTGGGTCGGAATTACACTTCTCGCATCCTTTGTCGGTACAGTCGCGCTTCTCTAGATATCTCGACCGTCTCGAATACGCCAAAATCTCCATTGGTATCTCCAACCCACACCCGCCCCACCATGAATTTCGCCCCTGGATTAGTCTCTTATACTGGGGAGTGGTGACGGTTGATGGGCAAGTCTCCTCTTCAGTCTGTTTCTCTCTTGTGCAAGCCCTGAAAGGGCCCGTCCAACTAGTTCGGTAGCTCTGTCCTTCTTTCAAAAATGCAGACAACGTAAACTTTACCCTCTCTTCTCCCTTCTACATAAAATGCAACACTACCGGGCTCAGCAGTAGGGTTTCCGCGGAACTATGCATAAACGCTAAATGAACGGCGTAATTTCGTTGTCACAGGCGTACCTGGCCCTACCCTTATATACGCTACGGCTACTAAATAGAACTAAGCTACAGAGACAGGATTCTCTCGATCCTGAAGTACTCGCACATGACTTCCTGTATAATCCATTTCCACTTCTACCTTTAAATGACAGGCCCGAGAAGGACATTGACGGCATGGCCGCGTCATCATGTCGCCCCGATCAGAGCGACTGCCTCTAACGGGTAAATAACCAAAGGGTTGGAGACCGTTGTACGAGTGGAATAGCTTTACTTCTTGGCCGTGTAATAGGGCTTAGGTTGAGTTAGCTTTGGCTAGCAGTCGCAACGAAGGAACGTGGGACTTACATGGGTACACACCGCGTCGGAGGCGGTCTTAACCAAATGATACTAGCTTCAGGTTGATGGCAAGACCATTGGAAAACTCACTGTGGCCTTTGACTTAACTTTTTGCTCAATTGCTTTATCCTGGGGCGCACTTGGTTTATTACTACATGTGTCGACGAGTATCATCCCTCGCATCGATTCTGCCACTCCGACGGAGTTGCATTGTGGGGGGGGAACAGGCGTGTACGCCGGTCTGGGGCCGCTGTCGGCCGCCGGACGGGTGGTCCCGCCTGCTGGAAGGTACAAGTACAAGTATTATCCAGCGGACCGTTTCCGTCCCAGGCTGTCCAATAATATCTCACGCTAGAACGCCAATTTTGATTTTTGATTTATAATGCAATTTTCGACCCCCATAAAAAATTGCTCAGAGACTGCCCAATCCTTCCCCCACTTTATCCACAAAGTCCCACCAAGCCCCTCAAGCTCAGCCAATCACCAGCCGGAATTAGTCTACCCTTGGTTACACCAGCTGCTGCCAACACAACATGATGACCACGCCACCCCTTGTTCTCGTTTTCGGAGGTACCGGCCCGGCAGGTATTTGCTTGGTCCGGGAGCTCTTACATCGCAGCCACTCTACTCGAGTTTACGCCCGGAACCCGGCCAAAATCCCGGAAGAACTTCGTGAGAACCCGCTTTTAGAGGTTTGCATTATACCTACTCCAAACTTACCCAACGTCCACTGTCCATATCTAACCAGTATCCCCCTCACAGATCGTGAAGGGTGAAGTCACGGATAGGGATGCCCTCGCAGCCGCCGTCTCCGGCGCTACGGTCATCGTCTCCCTCCTTGGGCCGAACACCCTGACCGGCGTCGATCCCACGCTCTACACCACTTTCTACTCAACGCTATTTCCCCTGATGCGCGAGCATAAGGTCAAGCGTATCTACGGCATGAGTAGTCTCTCCTATCCCCAGCCAAATGATTCCTTCTCCCTCATCCGCCTCCTTCTTGTCATTATCGTCTTCGTCATCGTGAACAAGGGTTATCAGACTGCCCTGGGTATTGGCCGTGTATTCGAGGAAGAGGCTACTGGTCTTGATTATACTGTGTTCCGCATCGCTGGGATTCCGGGCGGTAGCGACGAGGAGTCGTGGAGGAAGGATAGGGAGGACGGGGATACATTTGAAGGGTGGGTGGGGGAGAAGGGGTGGACTTCCTCGCAGAAAAGGGGGGCGTTGGCGAGGTGGTTGGTTGATGCTGTTGAGGATGGGAAGGAGCAATGGATTGGGAAGATGCCAGCCATTTCCCGTCTTGCTGGAAGTAAGAGGAAGGACGAGTAAGGATGGGAGCGTTGTGTCGGGTTTATGCGAGTTGTGAGACATGTAGCTGTTCTGTCCGGACTTATTTCTGCTTTGTTTGATCGTTCGTCTGTTACCGCAATATGAAAACAAGAGAATGGATATTCGCGTAACCCTGGCCGTCTATAAACATGATCCCTCTATAGCGAACTCCATCGTTATCGTACAAGTGTCTCCTAACTATACTCTGCCTACCCTTCAGGACATCCTGCCCATTTCATACCCACTGGGCCTATCGTAAGGTTGCGGTTGCCCATATGGAACTGGCTGGAGGTGCGTCTGCGGAATCGCCATAGCCCTGACCCCCTTCTTACCCATAAACGGGAAATAGACACATGGGTGGAATATCGTCACGCACCCCACTGCCAATAAAATCATGCCACCGTCGAGGATTAAAAAGAGGGTTTCGTTTTTCATGATATCCTCAGATATCGAAGGTATCATCTCGGGAACTCTGTTATGCCAGTATCATTAGTGACTACACTTTTCATAGGTGGGAGGCGGATGTGAGACTTACCGGTAGCAGCAGCGAATAATGACGGCAAGATATGCAACCGCGACAACCCGGACAAAAAGCCGCACCTTTCTTGCCTCGGGACTCTGGTGGCTTGGAGAGTACCCCTTCCCGGGTATTAAAGTATTCGCTTCGAGGTTGTCGTTAGATCCAAGCCTGGCATGAGACCCGACGAGGCTCACAGACTTCTTCCTCCGCTGCCAGTACACGAGCATGAGGCCAGCGCAACACAGCATGTTGGCGACTTGGAACGACACACCCCCGATCAACAAAACTTCCGCCAGCTTACGGGAGGTCTCGCTCCCACCATCTCCGGTGGTGTTCATGGTCATGATGCCACCTCCGACCACCTGAATCAGGATGGACAATATGTCTGTCCCGACGAAGACCCAGGGGTAGAGCTTGGGGCGCATGACGGACCACTCCGGTCCGTACCATAGAACGATGTGCTTAAAGGTGATAGATATAGCTGCAGCGACTAGCGTCGGACCGAGGAGGAGCGTAAGGTACTGTATGATAAAGGCGTTCATTTTCCAGGGATTGTCGGCCATTATCGTCCGCGCGGCGTACCCAACCATCTCGAATCCCGTGCCGAGGGCGAGCCAAATCATGAAAGACCATGTTTTTGCCTTGATGCCGAAGAAGACCTGTGTGACGAGGAGAAGGAGATAGGCGGCCGCGAAGAAGATGCAGGCGCCTTTCGTAAATAGTTCCCCATAAACTGTAAATTCGACGCGACAGAAATCGGTGATCTCCTTGCAGGTGTCGTAGCTTGGAAAGTCTTTGCCGTCCGACATTGCGAAGGCGGGCATTCAAGTAGGAATAAGGTGCCGGTATTCGAGCAATAAATCCAAGGTCAATTTTAGTCAGACCTTTAAAGTAAAAGGATAAAATCAAAGATTAAAGTTTCGATGAATGACGCCGTTTCGAGGAGTCCTGAGAGTATGACTATAGTTTTGCACATAGAGAGGTATTGGACGATATAAGTACGATGTCGTGGTCAAGGCTATCGTGAAGATGCGGCGGTGCTCAAGATTACGCGTTTGGCCGTTCTGGAGTAATACTTTGTTTCTCTATATTCGGCTCTTCGTTCTTCTCGCATAGCCCATGGACCCTGCGCCTTGCCCATATTATTCCTATTATGTACCGTGTTGGCGAGCATGCGAACCAATATGCTTACATGTATACCTTCTGCCACATAATTTCCATTCTGGGAGGGACTGGACTCGACAGGTTCGTATAGGGCAGGCCACACGATTGGCTGTTGCGACAAGATTCGTGAAGGCGCCAAGAGCACGCCGCGTACCTGCACAAATAGCAGCGGAGGGCCGCGTCATTTTCAACTCTCCCCCCTGCATACATGTAGGGCTCCGCTGACAGGAATGAGGCGCAGCTACCATGAACATGGAGCCGAGTCGAAAATATTGCTTGGCGATGGCGGGACAGGTCGATAGGTTCCAGGGGATGATTCACTCCTTGACAGGCACAGACAGAGTAATAAATCCTAACAATATCATGCACAAGTATGGTGGGAATTATCCCTGCTTCTGACAACGGCGGTATTAGATCGGCGAGTGCTGCCCCATTTGGCGATTTATTCGCAAGCTGAGCTGAGCATTGTGGTGCCAGCACTCCCGGCCGCAGCGGAGCAGTGCTTGGCGCAATCTTCCAAACTTCCGGCCCTTCCGTGATTTTACATTGAAGAGCTGGCTAAGCCTAGACAGAAAGACCGATATTTCAGGTAAAGATAACAGAGTTTGAGCCTGAAGAATCGCCAGAACTGAGGGCAGAATCATGTTTTGCCCTACGCTGGGACCTAACTCGTGAATTGTTACGCGTGCTTTTGAACTTGCTAAGTTGGTGGCGTGATCTAGAATGGTACCTGGTTCATTGTTTACCCCTTTTCGATGGGAGGAGTGGCATCAGGGGCCTCCGCCAACTTGACTGGACCTCGCGACGAGGGCGGGACGGGGGAGAGGCGACGCGGATGTCTTGCCATAGAGTCTTGGCATCCCTCATACAAGTACAAGACACCCCTGCTGAGACAGCAGGTTCTTGTTTGAAACAGGGCGCTAAATTTTACCACATGGCGAACCGACGTATGGTCGCCGTGGGTTTGGTAGGCTTAGCTTGTGCGTGGCCAAGCCTCGCCGGATGCGGATTAATACAGCGCTTTCTTGCATCTTTTGCTATCAGGGTTCCTTGCCAAAATGTGAGGAAAATCCTCTCGGCGAGCACTCCTAACCGTCACACGTGGCATACGAGTATTTCGAATTACGTAGAAATAGTACAACTTCTGGTTTCGTTAGAATATTGACAATGTCGACGCACGAGAAGCAAGTCTCCATGCCCATATTACTGGGGAACCAAGAGTGCCCAGGGGCAAAAGTATGAGGCGTTATGCGAGACGCCATTGAATTACAAAAGGGAACGCAGCTCACCAATAAAGTGCCGGACATCGCAGATCATGGTTGATTTAATCGATTCAAACTCTCCCTCCCTCCCTCCCTGATATTCTCCGTGATTATCTGCCATTCTTCCTAATGTACTAGATAAGCACCGCCTCCGTCGTCTGAGCGCACGGCCACGCCTTGAAGTTAAGCTTAATCAACCAGTCCCTTTTTCGAATGTCCCGTCATCCTTAGTCATACAAGCATTCCCCCCCCCCGGGTCTCTCCCCCTTCACCTTTCCCTGAGCACCCGGCGTCTCTCCACGTTCTTTTCTCCCTTCAACCATTGAAGCATTTCTCTGCAAGAAGCGTATCTGACATCATGGTGGTGAAGTCTTTGATACCGGTTTTCTATCCTGGATGGCAGAGCTGAGAGGTCATGAATTCTCGATGCTTGGCTTGCAGAGTGGAGTCGCCCGCTAGAGTGAATAGATGGTCCCACTCACCTAGAACCTCCGCGAGTGCCTCGCCCTAGGCTATGCAGTAGATGACCTGGCTCTCAAGGATGTACTTCGCAGCGCAATATCTGGCGACTGTTTACTTGACTGGGGACGTAGGTGGGAGCATCAAGGCGAAGAGATGAATCTAGCCTGATATTTCCAACAATCTTGGTATTCTATAAGAGTGTCACCTTGGGTTAGTGAGTATACACTCAGTTTCAATTGACAGGGTTCGTGAATACCCGCAGGGCCAGTGGTAGAAGATCTGCCGATGGCTTAGCTCCATATCGTAGCCAGCCTCCTTGTATCCTCAGTTCGTTAGACACAGCGGGTTGTAGTCAATAACAGAAAGCCGGTCGCCACGTACAAGATATACGGAATGCGAGAGCACGACGCAAAAGCCGGCATATATTAGTAGGATATCCACCCCCCGAAACGTTGGTTTCTCGGCCGGTCTAGCCACGGCGCTTAGGTAGATTCCATTGATCTGGGTCCTGGTACAACCAGCGAAGACCCTCGCCCACATCCCTGTTCGGGTTGGTGTGTCCGAAGGTATCGTACGCCTTGAGGCCGAGCTACCTGCAGAAGTTGCCAAGGCTTGCGACATCCCACCCACCCCCTTGTAGGTTTCTAAGGATATTGACGGGCTTTCGATCGTTAAGGGCCCCCTCGTAGCCCTGGACCGCCGAGAATTGTTGTCGGAGTCCCTCCTGTCCTTGGCATGCCTGAACTTGGCACATGTGCGTCCCGATGGGAGACTTGTAGCGAAAATTGCAGACTAGGTTTCTCATTGTCTCAGCATCAAAGGAAGTGCAGCCTGCTCAGATGTTAGAGGTAGGATGGATAAAAGGAGATGTGACCCACAAAATCACAATGTACATGAGAAAGCTTAGGTTAATGATGCACCATGAAAGTGGAGATGAGTTTGCTAAAACTGGTTAATGTAAAGCCCACAAGAGGCAGCAAAGCAAGGAAGGGCTCAGCTACATTGGAGCTCCAAGACCTACCAAGAAGATATGGTGGAGGAAGGAGTTGTCCCCAATCAATCAGTGGCTCATATCATACAAATTCAGAAGCTGGTGCAATTAACCGACATCAAGTGACATGAACCCTCAGTAGGTTCCGACTGGATTAATCGCCCACCAACCCCGGTTGTTCCAGTAAATAATCGGGACCAGCTCCGGTAACCCGTAAGAAATGCTGAAACATTGGAACTAACCATCCTCCAGTTGTCTGTGGTTGTACAAGACCCAATATCAAGTAATATCAACCTCCAGTTGGGTGTGGCACGATTAATGGTCCACTAAACCGGGTTGTTCCAATTGACAACATATACTGTTTCCTGTAACCCGTAGGCAAGGAGTTGCACCAGTATGTCACAAGGAGAGAGCTGCCCTAGGAATGCATAAGGAAGGAGTGATTGGGGAATCTTGCCCTCCCTGTTGAGGTCCTTAAATACACCGAACCCTTCCTTCTCTATCCTCTCATTACTTTCATCTTTACCACCAGCAACATGCAACACACCACAACCTTCCACAAACACAATCACAATCCCATAACATACCGAACACATTCCGAACACCCCCAAACTCACAGCAAAACACCATCATCATGCGTGTCAGTGTGATCTCTGCTGCCACTCTCTTGGCACTTGGCACTCAGGTAAGCAAAGGTTCCATTATCCTCATGCCCGTTGTTGTTGCTTCCCTTTACCTTTTCAAAACCATTCCGCTTACTACCTATCCATAATCCCTTTCATTGCCTTTGTATCCCCTTCCACACCCCTTCACAGGGCAAATCCTTCCCTCCCTAAGTGAAGCTCCCTTCTACCAATGAGGTTCTCCGCTGCTCTATTTTGTTTGAAGTTCACACCTTTGAAAACAGACACAACTAACGCAACGAACTCATAGGGCATCCTTGCCAGCGTCATCCCTGATGTGGAGCACCACGAGATCTCCGCTCATGAGGAGCTCGAAGCTGAGGGCTTCACTATCTTTGAGCCTTCGTTCACCGGTGACTTTGGCCCTAATGGCGTGACCATGACTCTCAATGGTACCATTGAGGAAGTCATTGGCCAGGCTGAGGCCATGCAGCCTGGGTTCACCAAGAAAATCAATAAGTTGATCGCCGACCGCCACAACGACGCCGCTGGCATTGCCGCTGGAGATGACAGCTGGCGCCACCGCCTCGTAGCCACCAAGGATTGCGCCTTGGATGGATGGGCTAAGGAGTATCGAATTCTCCAGGGCATTGACTATCTCAACTCTCTCCCCAACGGAGTCGTCCAGCTGGAGAAATACGGTTGCTCGCGGGTCAGCTGTTCTTATAATTCCGCCATTTATCTCTGCTGGCAGCCATTCGCCGGCGCTCCGGACCTGTACACGCCCTCCTGGGCCTATGTCGCCGATTACGCAGAGGGTATCGTCCGCGAGTGGTGCCCCAAGGATGACGGCCGTGTCCGTGGCAAGGCCTGGTATCCCAAGGGCATGGCCGTCCATGTCCGCAAGGACAACTGCTAAGCGGCGCGCGAGCTGCTTTGGGGTCTTCGATAATCAAGACGGACTGGATTGGTTTTATTTCTGGAAGGGAGGAAGGAGCACGCGCGAAGTTCTATTGGGAAGGCTACGGTGAGGTGGCAATGTCTCCTTGGAGAATCTTCCCTTGATGAACATATGAAGTGATGGAAACAGGTTGTTATACGGGGCACGTCTGCACGGGTTTTCACTTGTAGGGTGTTTTAGTTTAAGGAATTGAGAGTACCGTCCGTCCATCACATCCTGGTCTACATGCACAGTGCAGTCTTTGATAACCGTCATTCCGAACCCTTTGCATGTGCTCCTTAATCCCCGTCTTTGGCTAACAAATGGCTACAATTATCACGGCTCTGGCTGGGGTTTACCGAATCTCTAAGATGAATACCTCCGATAAAGTTCTCCTATTCGGGCTGGACTTTGAGACCGGACTTCCAATCCAACTCATATCAAAAGTATCATTCGCGTCAGCTCATTAGTCTCCAGATTGTTTCTTTCCACCTCGGCACTACGCTTGGTTCCTTGCGCCATCTCCAACGATCAGCACATCGCCCAAGGGAAGGAAGGCCACGCCAGAAAACAAACAAAAAAACTATCCCGCCCAAGCAGGCGCCGGAGTTCGTGGGCGGGAGGATCACGTTTCTACCGCCAGTGTACACCTCAGAGGAGGTCGCCAATTCCCATCTTCGCAATCGTTCTGTCCATGAAGCTACCGTCATCTCGCCCACACCGGAGGACGACAAACGCGGTTAATACAAGTCGTGGCTGCGCGTTTAATCTAGTTAGGTCCATTCACTAGCCTCATTTTCTCGAGTCAAATGGCATGAGCTGGACCGTGTACTTGATTGTTATCACTTGCTCTAGGACCGCCGCGTTTCTGCCTGGCGCCAGCAACCAAGGTATGGAACAATGGTCCAAATTCCGATCTCCAGTGACCTATCTCGGCTGTCATCCTTGCAGGCGCAGATTATCCGACGCGCCGTTGACGTGTGAGTCACACAACGATCCAGACCCCGCGCGGAGGATAAATAAATCCTCGTACATTCCTACACTATGGTCTTTGAAACACAACGTCGACTTTACTAAACATCCCTCAGGAGAGTAACCGGCTCTTGTGCAATGTTATAATTTTGTCCGGCTATCTAGGAGAAGAGTGTACTCAACAGCTTCACTCCATCTTGAATCATGACTACCCTGTGGCAGACTGGTCTTATGCTCCTGCAAACGACTATTTTTTCATCAGCCTGGCTCCTTCTTCACCGTCATGTTAAAGCAAACGGCCCAATAAAGGGAGCATCACGAATTACCAGAATTAACAGCCAGCTCTACGCGATTGCATCCTTGATCCTTCTTGTCCTCATTCTCACACCAAGCCTAGAGTCCCACGCTCGGGGCCTCTACCATGCGTCAAAGTTTTACGAATACGTCGACATATTCAACGTCCGCGCCAGTGGGGGTGTCATCGATCTACACTTCGGCTTCCACCATCTCACGACCCCGTACCTGACTTTTATCCGGGTGGTGCAGCACAGCGAGGGGTGGAAGCCATTTGCGGCGCTGAATGCATTCCATCACGGGCTCATGTACGCATACTTTGGCGGCGTTGAGTTTACGCGTCCGGTTTTGCCATGGACTGGGGCGCTACAGCTCGTCGTTGGCATACTGGTTGAAGCTTGGGTGGTTAGGGAGAGGCTAGCTAGCGGTCAAGGACCCCTGTGGCCGAATGTGGCGTCCGGCTGTATTTTATCCGCGTACTTGGTCTTGTCGACTCGGGAGCTGCGACTAAGGGCAGCCCAGGCCAAGACTGAGGCGGAGAAAAGGGCCGCGAAGGAAGTCGTGAAGGAAGATTAGCGGGCGGATGGAGGGAGTAATCTCGGAGGGTGTGCAACCCTCTGGCCCGTCGAAAGGGCCGTTTACGATGTCGAAGCGGGGACGCCGTTGCCGGAGGGTTTCGGAGGGAGGGGAAGGGGCAGCTGCTGTACATGTTGTGTGGTGGCTCTTTGCTAGCTGGAATCGAATTTTAGATTGATAATGCGAGACAAGATCATGGCAAGTTTAGAAGATGCTCACGACATCTTGGCGTAACTTGTAATGTTGAGATTTGCCGGAATCGCGCCTAATCTTCGCGACGCAAGCCGTTACCGCTAGCACCTATCAAAATGCATGGCACCGTGTAACGTGCTTCTCGGAATATGCTAATCCCCGTAGGGGCCGCCTGATAACGCACCATCTTGTCAACATCATCAGCTGTACATGCATCTTCAGTGACCACGGCTGTTGCAACCGTGGAGGTAGTAAATCACCTTTTACTGACGCCCTTAATTAACTTGCTCCCAGGCTTGTACTTTGCGACATATTCACCCAGCTGTAGAAGAGAGAAGGCACCACGAAAGGGTAGGTATCTAGACAATTATAGCCAACAGGGGTAGAACAACGGCCATGTCCTGACACAATACGCCAGACCCATACAACGCGTCCAACGGATCCCGTCGTCACAACAATTCAGTAGGCCTTCTTAGCTCAGTTGGTAGAGCGTTGGTCTCATAGTTCATATGACTCAGAATAATTCTGGGATATCCAAAGGTCGACAGTTCGAGCCTGCCAGAGGGCATACACTTTTTGTCATTAATTTTTACATGTAACTCCACACACCCCTCTGTATCGAGATCAGTCCTTCCGTTACTGTGGATCGCTCAATTTGAATGTCCACCGTTGGCAACAGCTGTAAGGTCTAGGCGTCCGTTTCCTTTGATGGCCCCCATGTCATGGCTGATTGTAGTGAATAAAACTAGTCTAACCCCCATGACAGTCGATGTGATTGCTTATAAAACCGGCTGCCTCTCTACTGTACTGCGTATTAACGTCCTAGAGTAAACGACAGTCAAAGCCTCGCTCCCCGGACTTTCTTTGACCCTCCCGAGAAATATTCACAAGGAAGTTACAGGAATGTCCTAGTAGAGTAGATTCATCGAGATAGCCCCCAAATTTAGCTTGTACCTTTGACGCCCCACTGTAACCTCAGCCCCAGTGGCATATTGTCAAGCAAGCCATTACCATCTTTCTCAAAGAACCGCCGCCGCGACCAGAGCCACGGAACAAAGAGGCTGGCGGCGCAGCTGGATGTCAAGGCAAGTGTATGCGTATAATATGCATTTAAACCGATAACTAGGGTATATAGCAATACCCCCTTGTTACTGTGCTTGCCATTTCCCATCAAAACAGATTCGAGTTCCAGCCGCCTTTTCCCAGTAAGACGGGACTTGACTGACCGAGTCCACGAAGGTAGCGGTATTCATCAATCTATTCTAGACACGTGACAGCTTGACACCTGCTGGGTTTATGCTGCAAGAGTCCGAATTGGGCCAAATAGTCGGCTCGAGAGAAATGAAAGCAGGATCGTGACTCAAACCACTTGGCGTCGAATACCGCGGATCTTATGAATGAGCATCAAAAGACTGCTGGGAATCGAAAATACTCGCGTTCTTGGCGTTTCGCTCATTAGCTCGCCCACATTCCTTGACGTCATCTACATTTTTATTCTCAGCCCAAGCTCCGACAATGCTCACACGTCGACGCACTCGCAAAGGGGTAGACAACCCAGAGACAACTTCCGCCTTCTCCCGCCTCCCCCTCGAGCTACAGTGGAAAGTCTGGGAATACGTCTGCCCACACCTATCCGCTTCCTCGCCCCTCGTCCTCCCCTTCGGCCTCGGCCCAACAGGCCGAACAGTCTCACCGGATAAATATGGCTCCCTCGCCGCCGCAACCGCTACTGCGCGCACAGTTCTGTCTACACACGCTGCCTTTCGGTTCCTCGCACTCCGCGCCCTCCCTCACGCCATCACCTTCAAGCGGGTCCGGGCCGGTGCCGGAGTCGGAATGGTGCGGCTTAATAGCGAGCGGGACCTGATCCTCCTGCTCCCCACGTTTCCCAGGGGTAGAACCAGAGAGGTAAACTGCGCGTGGCGGATCCCCGGGTTCTCAGAGCATGTGGTCAACCTCACAACGGACTTTGAGCCGGTGGACTTTTCTGTATTCATCGACATGCCCACCGATAGCACGTACGTAGAGAGCGCCCTTCATTTCTATGAGTGCTTTCCGAACCTGAGGGCGGTGTACCCGCCTTGTGACGCGGGGCGCTATGGCGAAGAAGGCCTGCGGTGGTGCAGGGAGAGGGCTCTGCGAACAGCGCGACGGTGCGGGTTGTGTGGCGGGGCCAGCTCGTGGAGGCTCAGCTCCAGTGGCCGAATGTGGAGGGGCGCCGCGGGTTGACGGGGGGGAACGACGAGGCTGCTGACCAGCTCTCCGATGATATAGATGTTGTGGAGTGGTTGATGCGGAGGTATCGAGAGGGTCTCGAGAATGAACATGTGCAGCATTGGCAACGCGAGGGCCGTCTGGAACCGCTGAGGTGCGTAAAGGTTTGGCCTCTCGTCTTGTCGGGGATCCGGTAGTACCAGTGGGCAGAGGAAGGAGAGGAAGAGGCTGAGGACGTGGAGAAATTGGATTGATAAGAGTGTTTGGAGTTAGGCGAACGAGGGGCTAGAATTGTTTCGCGCGCGGCTTTTTTCAATTCTCCTGAAGGCAGTGGTGGGTGAGGCTGTTGCCGAATTCAAGTAAAGGCCAGAAAACCACTTCCTCGACGCCAATTAGATGCGTTGAGCGCTTAATGCAAATTCTCTGATATAAATACACCAGTAACAAGACACAGATCAAGGCTAGTGTGGGATGCGATGGGGAGTGGTCACCACTGTTATTTTCTTATGCACACGTTGTTGTCCCGTTATAAACTACTATCCTCCTTCACATCCAAACAAGAGCAAACGCACAAGGTCGATTATGGCATCGGCAATGCATGATACGGTACAATGCCTCCGGGGGTCACTATCGTATCATCACACCAGTGCATAAACCAACCTCCCAAACAAGCCGAGAGCCGTTACCTCGCTAAGGATATAGAGTCCGAATCTTATTGGGATAACATTTGTGACCGCCTGAACAAGACTGTGCGCAACTCTAACGCCGACATACCCCCACGCAAGCTTATTCTCCAGGTCCAAGTCGGTGCCGGAAGATGACGCCACCTCCAGGATGGAGAGGGACAGAGCGATGGCATAGAAGCGAGTTGGCGCTTCATGGAGGTGATTATAGTTGTCCGCTAAGTCATTCGTTAGCTATGCCTGGCCTGGAGCTAGTAGCTGGATGCGCAGTGAAGTCAATGTCAAGACACCTAGGGAGTTTCGCGGTGATGACGAGTGGGTAGTAGGGACAGAGTTACCTTTCCACTGCACCTCTGAAGGGATATGCGCGTTCATGCTCTGCTTAGTGGTATTAGGGGGGAGCCGCACCCCCTTCAGTGCCGGCAGACGGGTTTTGTACATCCAGGCCTCCATAAAGAAAGTCCAGCCGACGAGGGTGGCGACGGGCCGAATGAGGCTTGGCACTTCCATGTTGAGAGAAGGTTGTCGGAATTAGCACGGGTGACTTCGGCGCGATAGAATGGACGAGATGGGCCAGTAAATAGCCAGGTACAGCTTAGAGGGGTTCAATTCTGGGTTTTGATGGAATGGTGAGGAGAAGAGGACCGCTCGGTCTAAGGACAGGTATGAAGTTAGTTAAGTCCTCCGCCTCGGCATTGCTTTTGGTTGCCATGACTTGGCTGAAAGGTCCGTGCGCTCTGTCATACCCCGTATTACCCGTGTCGGCACATGGGAAGATCTCAGCTTCCGACTTCGGTCTGGCTAGTTCATTCATACCACCTGTGGGGTATTCAAGCCAGGAAACCCTAGGCTGTACTACAGGTAGTACAGAGTCAAACTGGGCCCTGAATTATTCTCCATTGAACACCGCGTGCCAGTACTGGAACATCAGGAAAGGACCTATGTCAAACTAACCCAGAAGTGGACTTCCTAGCCCTGGCCGTTGCTCGGGTGAGTCCTCCTGACTCATACATCTACAAAGTAGTGCGTGTTCTTCTGTTCTCCGACTAGAACAGTCTCATAAATGTCGCAAATACCACCCGTTCAAAGTCCCTTCCGTAAGGCTTTTGTACCTGCACCATACCACCCTTTCGGTTGCGAGTAAAAATGGTTAAGCGATTGCCCCCCTGCGTACCTTCAAACTCATAATCTTGAGGACCTATCGGCGACTGCACGAGGTTGGTCTTTCTCGTCGCTAGAGAGCGTCAACGCCAAGTACTACTCTGGCTCTCTAACGCGCGGAATCACCAAACTCCCTTGTCTCATTTCCTCCCAATCCTGGTCTTCAGATTTTTCGAGGTCCACTATGCTGATTCCCCCCGGCCCATGACCGCCTTGTGAGAAAGGAGAGATGTATAGGAGCCAGCAACGATTTAGAGAGGACCTATTTGTACAACGCTACTTTTCTATTCGTACAACAGTCCCCACATTAAATTTTGAAATGGTCTCCATACTTAAGGGGTACATACCCCACCACCATATTTTAATACAATCACATATCACTCTTGAGGATCAATTCAATACATGTACGACATCAAATCGAAGCCAATTCCCCAAATTCCCACTTCACCTAAAATACCTAAAAAAAAAAAAAATACCCTCAAATTCATTGAATTCAGGAGCACTGTTCAGCTACAGTGTTGAGATGATATGAGGATGTTGGAGGGGGGGTTTTTGGATATCACTGCTTGTTGAATAATTGAGCCTCGAAATATTATGTATGTATTGAATAGCTACATACAATTACAGTATAATTTTGCGGGGTGATAATGTATATTTGAACGCTAATGGGAATTTAGGTGGGCCGGAAATGTGGAGTGTTGTACGAATAGAAAAGTAGCGTTGTACAAATAGGAATTCTCACGATTTATAACTCCTCATTGGTCGCTCGAGCTGTAAGGCCAGTCCATGGAACTACGGACTGACGAAGACAACAGACTTCCCATCGCAAGTTTTGATCTTGCGGTGGTCAATGAAAAAGGCCCTAGCAATAAACGAAAATAATCTCAGAGTCTAGCTTCCCGGTTGGTCAGTGGTTAAACCAATGTAGTTAAATCTGGAAGAAAACGGGCAGTCGGAGGCGCCAATTAGGCCTGGGTAGACCCCGTAGATATCTGTAGATGACTGTGGGTAGAGCTTTGACGATCGCAGTCGCACCCGGCTCCTTTCTTCCTCCTGGCAGCCATCCATCAGTTAGGGGTGGTAGAAGAATGGAAGATGCTGAAGAATACTGGCCAATAGAGGAATGGGATTCCCATTATTATATCAGAATCCTTATTCTGGAATTACCTGCGTTTACTCTGGGATCCACACGATAAGCTTATTGCTACACAACCCCCAATAGGGAAATCCATATTTGGACCTCTCGGCCTAAATTCCTCCGTCTTACTTTATTTCCCTTTGACCAATAGATTTGTTGTACCGATCCCACGTCGCCAAGAGGAATATAGCACCCCAATCTTATTCCTGCATTGCCCACCGCCGATCCCCACCATGCCGCCCATACCGTCACAAAGATGATATCCCCCTCAATCTCATCCTTAAAACCCTCCACAAGCAGCAACCACAACTCCCGATGACGAATTTTCGCCTCGAACTCCGGTGCCTCCTATCGCTGGCTGTAATCCATGCGGTAGCGGGGAACCACAAAGACGTGGACGTGGAGAGAGACACCCTCCGGGGCCTAAACACAGCCCCCCTGACGGAAATATTCACCGCGCCTGCATCATGTCTCACGGAAATCCTAACCATGACCGAGGACCAGAACCCGTCACTCGAAGTCGGGTGTCGCACAGCCGGGAAATCGGGTAACGAGTGCTGTCCGCCAAGCTGGTCCAGTAACCGCTACTTTAGTCCCGGGGTCTGCCCAAAGGACTATCAGGCCTGCACGCTGCCAACCACAGCGCAAAGAGAGGAGACGACGAATCTCTGCTGTCCATCGTGCGCCCTCCCCATACATGTTCTAAGTCCCCTCCGGACAATCCTAACCGTCACCTTGTAATAGTGGCTTCGACTGCCCAACGGACGCCAGGTACGATCAATGCTATAGCTTCATTAACTCGGACGTAACTATAACGTACGAGGTCAACTCCAAGACCTACACGGGAGCCTACTCCCGCGTCACGGCAAGCCCGATTCAGATCCGGTTCAAAGCAACCGACAGCGACGTAGTCCCCATCCCGACGGCCTCCTTCGACCTCCCCGTCGAGGTGATCCACCACCCGCTGTCCAGGCAGGTCAAGGGATGGATCGCGTTCGGATCCGTGATGGGATTCATCATAATCGCGTTTCTATCATGGGGCTTCTACAGCCGGCGGAAGGCGAAGAAGGCAGGGCAGCCGGTCGGGTCACTTATTACACGATACCCCTGGAGAAACGACGACTGAACCCCTCTGCCCTGGAATGGGAAATATGTCATCCCCACAGAACTCGGGGTAACACATGATTAGTGCCAGTATGTATGTCTATGGGCTGTACCGGTTGTACAATTTTTTTGCTGGACTTTCCATTTATTCTCGGCGGCGGAGTTATGGTTTAGCAATTAGCGGGAACAGCTATGATATCCTACGAGCTTGAATGAAGATTATTCTAGGTACAGTGCTCATGGTGTTGGGGTTTGTGGGCCATACTTTTTGGTCAGTCAGTGGCGACGTGGATTCTGTCCGAGTGCTTCGAACTGTGTAGAAATAGTATACGCCCCTGTCCGCCCGCCTGTGCGGCCGCCAGGCATAGGGGTGACGAGCAGGCCACCAGAAGTATATTCCTTGGCGACCACGTAGGGGAAGCCTGCCTTCTCGATAGGAAGTTCCACGTTAATGTTGACAACATTACAATACATACATACATAAAATATCCCGCCGTCCCGCCGCCCCGCCGCATCCTTCTGCCGCTCCTTCTCCTTACGGCCGAAGGAATGCAACCGCACACAGGCGCAGCATCACCTCAACTTATGTATCTCCCGAGTTTCAACCGTCGACTCATCCCCTTGCTCATCGATATCTTGCCGCTGTACAATGCGGGGTCGAATGGAGAGGGGTACTGACTCATTTTATCCCTTAGGAAGGAGCTACAGAAGCCAGATTCCGCCGTCACCCAACCGGTTTATGACAATACCTGTCAAAGCACACTGGAAAAGACCATTGACAACCTGCCGAATCCCCGAGTGTTTCGATTGCAAATCTAGGCTCGCCATCATGGATTATCCGCTGCCACCGACACCACGCATTGACCGAATAGCCGCCAATCTCTCTTCGATTCCACCCGAGCTCATCGAGCCAGTCATTGACAAGTTAGAGCTGGGAAACGTACTCGCCCTGGCTGTATCTCCGGCCGCTGGGCCTGTGCTCCTCGACGCTATTGGAAATAGTCCGGCTTGGGATTGGCTCTTCCGATATGGCGGCGATACCTCCGGATTCAATCGCCTGAAGAATGCGTGGATTGTCTTCAACCAGCTAGCCTTCTTTCAGAAGCGACCTCTCCGTGCCCTCCTTGCAACTGGCCGTTGCGGCTTTGATATCACGACTCAGTTCCGCGACGACCACCGTAAAATACGTTATGTTACCAGGGTCTCGTGGAGCTATTACCCTGAACAACCAAAAGCTCGCGCCAAGTACTTTATTGAGGACGTCGAGGAAGTCTTGGTCGATGCGTTTGAAGGGCTGCTCAAAGGGATTTTCTGTCAACACTTGCCAGCTCTATGTATCTTCTTACCGATTGAGCCACTAGGCGTACTGAGAAACCCTAAGACAATGGAGGGCAGCTCCGCGCATCCGAAATACTGGCATTTCCTGCGGCGATCTCCGACTGAAGATGTTCTTGTCCGCCGGGCTTCCGAGTTGGTCGAAGCCAAATTCACGATGGATGAGGTGCGTGTCTTCTTGCCCGCTCTGATGAGGGCCGGACGCCTGCTCCAGGAAGCCCAGGCGGCCGAGTTGCATTCGCTGGCTGGCCTCTTCGACCAATACCCTGATGCGCTGAAGTCGCCGCCGTTGGCACCCGACACGCCGCGAAGGAACAAGAAGCACATTCAAGATAGCCTTCGTCGCGATTCAAAGCGCGCACTTACGAGGCCATTCCGTCCTTCCAAACGCCCCGGCCCGGGTTGGGGCCGTTTCCGACACCCACACCCTACGTTGATTCCATACAACTGGTGCTTAAGACTTTTCAAGTTCATGGTGGACGCCCACCCAATCGACGGGGATAGGTATCCGCCGGATCTTATACAAGATTTCAGCCGAGCGAACAAGTCGTTCGCGTTCATACGTCAGCATGGAACCCAAGAGGGAAAGTACGAGCGAGTAATCCGCTCAGGTGACGAGATTAGTCACGTTTACGACCTGCGTGGAGCTCGTGGCCTCCCTAGCCCGGAGGAAGAAATTTTGTGGCTGGAGTCTTTTCTACGATGCGTACAGTGGATCGCGTCGGAGCTCCCTGATCATGCAGCTTGGTTCAAGGGAACTCTCCCCGATGGCCTAAGCGCGCTTCAGATTCCAGTGAAATACTCCCCTCGCGTTTTATTGGACGAAGAGGACTACCGGCGCTTCATCGAGTCAGAGATCCCCGAAGTGATCGCCAAGCAGCTCTGCGCCGACGTCGAGGCATGCCGTGCAGACGCCACTCGTCTCCCGAGCCTTTTGGCTTTATATCTCCCCAAGTTTCCCAACCCCCCAGCTACGGAAGTTGCGAAGTACCTGGTCCCAGGCCACCATATAAGCGTACAGCAGTTGGTATACGAAGATACCATGCGAAAAGTCAAGAGTTGGATTATGAATGCCGCCCGAACTGAGCCTTTGCACGCGGATGGTGCTACCCTGGTTTCGGACCCTGATGGTCCGCTGTCTGATGGACACCTTTCTGGTACGGGCTGGGACCGGTCCGTGAGGGACTATTTGCCGGCCACTTCCCGCCCTGTCCCATCTACGTCCAATTGGAAATGCTACATCTGCAAACTAGGCAACGGGCCAATTCACAGGATATTTTCGTCCATGTGCGAGGCCTGCGGCGACTTCAACCTTGCCGGTTCGGCCCTGTCCTTACCACGCAATCTCGACCTGGCCGGAAAGGTTGCGGTGGTGACAGGCGGACGAATCAACCTAGGGTATCATACGGCCTTGCGTCTTCTCAGATGCGGTGCCTGCGTCATCGTCACAAGTCGATACCCCCGCGATGCTGCAAGTCGCTACCAGAGCCAGCACGATTGGAAGACTTGGAATGACCGCCTCAAGATTGTTGGTGCCGATTTCCGAGCCGCTAACGACGCTTTTGGGCTTGTCGAGGCCATCAAGGAGATTGTGACCTCCATGTGGGGCGGGAAGCTGGACATACTGGTCAACAACGCAGCCCAGACCTTGACAGACAGTATCGAGACGGAGGAGCGGGCCGCCGACAAGGAACTTCTGCTCGCAGGACAGGAAGAGATGTTCGGGGAGACCCTCGTTGGCAACTTGTACAAGGCGCGTGTGAGGGGTATTGTTGAGGGACCATCCGCCAGTGCCTCTTTACTATCTAGCGGGGGGCGCCCCGAGGTAGACACCTCATCTGTCAGGGCGACTAGCTTGATTCCCGCTGTGCAGAACCTCCAGCTTGCAACAACTACGGAGGGGTCTTCGTGGGTCCAATCGCTCTCTCAAATCCCATACGAGGACATCATTTCGGCACACAGCGTCAACACCTTCGTGCCGTTGATCCTTGTCCGGGAGCTACTGGAACTGATGAGGCAGAAATCCAGCGGAAAGGAGACTACTGCAACTACCACCACTGGCTACATCATCAACGTCTCGTCCCGCGAGGGCATCTTTGAGTCCTCGCGCAACAGCAACGCTAAGAGGGGCAAACACGTGCACACCAACATGTCCAAGGCCGGCCTCAACATGATCACCGAGACAGAAGCGGCGACCACGTGGAAGAGCCACCGCATCGCGATGAACACGGTTGATCCGGGTTATATGAGCGCGGCGCCAGAATTCCAGGATGCCTACAACGGCGAGCGGCCGATTGGATGGGAGGACGGTGCCGGCCGGGTTTTGTGGCCGGTTGCGATGGGGGAGAAAGAGGGCGTAGTAGTGTGGGGCCGGTTCCTGAAGCACTACGGCGCCGTGAGGGTGGATGTGCGTTTTGGTCGGGGCTGATTGCCGAGGTTTATCAAATTGGGCTCTGATATTATTAGCCCTGAATAGTACTGCCCTTAAGGCTCTCGAGGACGAACTAGCTGTGCTATCCTGGGTAGGAGCCCATTACGTTAGGCGATCCCATTCGCCCATTTTCCGTCCAGGTGATTCCGGGGTAAGAAGAGGGCAGAAAATGTGCATAAGCGTCCTCTTCAAGTACAATGTCCCACCAAACTTTGCTACCCCTGGACCGCGCCCAGCAACACGGCAGCTTAACTCCCGAGGTGTTGATAAATCAACTAGTATCCACCAGGGGTAGGAAAGTAAGATATGAGTGATGTAGTGTCCACTCAAAGCGGGAAGGTCAGGTGTGAGTGAAGCTATTAGTATCCAATATCCACATGGAGTGGGAATGGCACAATGCAGGTTACGCGGCAGTTACCTGGCTTGTTTGCTAGCCCAATCTGTGGGTCGTATGCAGGAATGGGCTTGACCAGAACGGACACAATGAACAAGACTCGCTGCCGCTGTGCTAAGAGTGAGCTACCGCGAATACAACACTAACACTCTAAAGAGCATAGTATCTGTGACCAATGCTCCGCAAATTTGACCGAGTGCCAACGCGGCGGCCCACGCTTCGCAATCCGGCGCGAGCTAGCCCGAGCTATTCGTACGTCGAGGGCAACAGCTAAATGCAGCCGGGTAGGAAGCCGCCAAAAAATTGGCCATCGACAAAGCTCAGAAACCATGGACACGGGTGGGGAAAGGCTCGCAGTGCTACAGCAGCACGGGTCGGCTCGTATCGAGCTTCATTGGTCCATACCACGGTCATTTCCAGATGAGCGGTTGGGAAGTATCACAACGATGAAAAAAATAAGAAAGAATTCGTCTCAAGTAATAAATTCACCCTCTACTAGTTCACTTGATATGCTAACTATCAGTCCAGACCCGCTACCTACTACTCCGATACCATTCCCGCCCGCGAGTTCAACTCGTTTCCTCGCTACCCACAGCCCTCCTCACGCCTCCTCGTTTGGGATTTTCTGATCGACGCTATACGCCTCCGCTGCACGTCTTTCCGCAACGGTTACGTATTTGCGGAACTGACGGGTTGGAACGCGGTTAATGAACAACTCGTCAAGCTCCTCATACGACCGCATCCGAGACTCAGGTACGTAGAAGTAGGCCAAAACGGCGAAAATCGCCATAAAGGCTCCGAAGACGAATCCGATCTTCGCCTTGAGGTTGCCGTATCCTGGATTAAACATGTATGGGGCAACGAAGGACCACATCGTGTTTACCGCAGCGGATAGGGATAGTGCGATTGCCAGAGTCTTCCCGCGGAGTGCCGAGGTCGGTATTTCGCCAGCAATGGTGTAGACGGTGGAGCCAACACCAATGTTGTAGAAAAAGTTGTACATGGTGTAGAAACCCACAGCGGCAGTGACTCCTGAATTCGTGTCAATAGATCCGGCAATTCCCATGCATATGAGCAGGAGACACAGGCCGATACAGCCGCCGAAGAACATTGGCCGACGGCCCCAGAAGTCGGCAATAATAAAGGCAAGGGTGGCGCCGGACATGGACAGGATTTGTGCGCCAATTCCAATTGCGAATGACTTTTGATCGGAGATTCCCAGATACTGATACATGAGAGTACCGTAGTTAGAGACGAACCCAAGGCCTGACATCGGTTCGGATAGGAACGCGATGATCGCAATCATAGTGCGACGCAGATTGGAACCCCGGAAGCAGTCGATATAGGACCCCGAGTTCTGGGTTTCCGCCTCTTCCAATGTCAGCTTGATGCGTTCAAGATGTCCGCCAGCATCTCGGGGGTCCGAGTATAGCCGCTCAAGAACTTTTTGAGCCGCCTCCGTTTTGCCCTTGCGGATCAAGTAGACTGGAGACTCGGGCATAAAGACATGTCCAGCAAAGGCTACCACAGCGAACCCCCATTGAGCGCAAATGATAGACTTCCAAGACCAAGAAGTCTCCCAATCTTGGGTAAAGTATGACATAATTGACACAACGAAGGGGCCGATGCATTGGGATAGGTTGCAGAACCCAATGACGGAGGCTCGAATCGCAAGTGGCGAGATATCCGCGACATACGAGGTGCAGAGATTGAGGAATGCTCCAATCGCCACGAAGTTGAGCATTTTCCCACCGAAGAACATGGCGATGGAAGTAGCGGAAAACTCGATGGCGATTGACGAAATGTTGATGACTGCAGCAGCCAGAACGACCGGCTTCGTGCCGATCCTGTCGGCCAAATAAGATGCAGCACAAGCGCCCACGATTGCGAAGGCATTCGAGCCCCCGTTCAGGGCAGATTGCCACTTCGTCTCAACAAAGTACTGGCCTTCTTGAAGGGTGCCGAACTGTTTTCGGAACATAGGAACGCTGATAACAATTCCAGAGGCACCAGCTTCGAACCCTCGTACAATGAGAGTCCAGAGCATGACACCAATCCAGAACAGGAGTCGGGGATCCTTGCGAAGCGTTTCCAGGTATGAGCGATTGCGTTCCTGTTGTTGGATCGCTCGTCCCCGGATTTCGCCAGCCGAGTCATCCTGAATTTGTCGTTCGTTTGGCTGCTCGATATGAGCATCCGACTCAGTCTTAGCCATAGTGGCTGAAGGGGAGGATTATTGCTTGGAATAGAGTGATGAAGAACAGAGGGGGCTTATGAATATATGTCCAGGTTAATGTTGAGGGAGTAGGCCACAAGTTGTAGGTAGAACAACAAAGGCGAAGGATGGAAATTTCTAGCCTGTGATAATACCAGATTTTTGGAAGAGATATCCGGAGCTTATTAACTAATAGCTCAGAGGCGACTGCGATATAGGCTCCCCGTGGGGGGAATGCGGGGACCCCGCATCTCCTCGTCTTTTTGTCTGTCGATATTGCGGCGGAGACAGGTAGACCTGGACACCCTCGGTCTACGTTGGAATTACAGCCGAGTAGAGAGCAGAGGGGGGACTACCGGCGGCTGGGCCGGGGTGACCTCGAATTAGCTGGAGCGGAGAACAAACACATAGCTTTACCTAAACAGGAAAGCTACCCGCGCCACATGCCGAATCTATTGATACACACTATTACTAGTACCCACATTCAACTGGCCATTCGGAGCTTATTATACACGAGTAGTATATAAAGCCATGTGTTGTTTCGCACTAGCTCATACCAACGCCGGATATTCACCGGTTATGCACCGGTTACTCCCAGGATATTCACAGGATATTCGCCGGATGGGCCAAACTGGTCCTAGCACCTGAGGTCATTCGCTCAACTTGCTCCACTTGTAATACTATGACTGGGGCCAGAAACAGGAGCACCCAAGATATCATTGATCGCTCGGGATATAATAGACCGAAGGGCGCTCCAGTTTCGTCGGTTGCCGCGGAATCTGGGGCTGACGCACTCCAGCCCACCTACCGGTAGAAGGTAAGGAGAAGGTGGTGATACTGCTTGGTCAAGGTATCCGTCGAGCACGAATATAAGCCTTCAAGCTAGTTTGTATCCAATGCTATTCCCTAAAGCAGAAACACTTCCGGTTTCATCTCACGCCATCGGCCCACAAAAGGCGCAAAACCGACGGCTTCCTTCCTCAAGGTTCGTGTCGACGAAGTTGTCAACTCCCAAGGGCACCTTATCATGCCTCGAGGAGCTGCACTGGGAGGTTGGATGAAGTAAAAGCGCTACAACATGGTTGCCTCTGCTTTCCCCCTGGCCAAGGTTTCTTATCAGCATGGAAAACTTCATCATCGGCTATCCTGGACACGAGAGTCACCACAGGCACTTGGTTTTAAGGGCCTTGTGCAGAGAGAAGGACTCCTTCATCTCCTAGAAATAGCTCAGATGCTTCACCGATGCCAAGGTCAAGGATTTTGCTGGCTTCGGATATGGGAGCGAATTGTAGCCTCGTTGCAAGGGTAACTATGGATAACCGGGTACAGCCACCTCAATGACCGGTGTGGTCGAGAACACTATCACCTACCTTCCTTCTATCAGCGTTTGGCGACCGCCATCCGAGAAATTGACCCGCAGCATATACTGTTCCTTGATGGAAACAAACACTTTCGCGATGGAAAGGAAGAGATTTGACACCACTAGTCCAAACTCAGTCTATTAGCTCCACGATGATCCGGCGGGTTGAACTCCAGAAATGATAAAGCTTTCATATCCTGTCTCAATGACGCCGCCTCTCAGACATCAACTACTCGAGGATAATGTGTCACCCCAATGGCCCACCCTTTGGGGGACGCCCTTATCAGATCACCAGGTTGGAAGCCAGGCTCATCCATGAGGCAGACTTTATGACTCTCGTATGGGAGGGAGTTCTTATCTGGAATGGCAAGTTTGGCCATGTGGACGCGAGCGTCGATACAGTGAATACTAAAGAGATCAACGATACCCGGTAGGGGGTCTTGGAGCAAAAGCCGGCGTTCTACAATCAATATCAAATTCACTGGAGTCTCTGAATTTGCAAAGCTATCGGGGTCATGGGTATGGTCATCACCACGCAGTTACCAGTGTGGATAATTGGATATTTGTGCGGTTCCTGATTCGAATGTCAAGATTGAACATCCCGATCAATAGGGCGACTCTGTATGCACAAGGAATCCCTTAAACCGACATTCCCGAGCCTAAACTCCATGATAACCCCGTGGTCTTTCATTTCAAAAATGCGAAAAAGAATTAAAGCTGGCTGGGGTAGTGACGTGCGCATTCTTAAGTGGCCTAACCCAGCATCGGCTGAGCTAGCAAACTCTACATCCACGAGTACTTTACTTGGCAGGACCATCTGTCAAATAAGGTTGCACAGCCAGCCAAGCTAAAAAGGTTGTAGATGGATTGAGGAACCATGCTCCGGCAGCGCTATGATGCATTGGGCGCCTTCAACGGCCGATATCAGAATGGAGCAATTCCCCCCTCTTCCAAATTGTCAGTTCTGAGGGCCATGCCATGCATCAAGCAATGCACCCTATTACTAGCAATCGCGCTCTACATAATTCGACAACTGTGTACCAGCCGCTGGTAATATTGTACCGGCGAGAGCTATGGCAAAAGTGATTAAAGTCAAGGGCCTTAAGTAAACTATTATAAGTTAGGCAGCCAGAGCGGTACAGTCATTGGAGCCAAAAGTCCCTTGATCCTTCAACAGGCATACTACGGGACTATGCTTATTTGGAGGTAGGGCTGTTTTATCCGGTCAAGTACCACTCCCGGCTAATTAATTGCGGATCGGATTTAAGATTGGACCAATATTCTTGGCGTCTTAATCTGGTTGAAAATCCCTTCTATAAATCAGGAACCGCCTCCGCGCTCAGCCCTATAAGGTTTTTCTATGTTTTCTTTTTGTTCGCTCGTCGTCGTCGCTCATTATCATCAACATCTCGTCGCCATGGCGCGCTCGTCATATCTGCTCCTCGGGCTCATCAGCTTCGCCATCACTGCTTCTGCCCAAGAGCCATTTGATCAGGAGAGGCAGAACCGTGATGCCACTTGCGACGTTAGTACTACTACTCGTAGTGTCGTCTCCTCTGTCCCTACCTTCAACTAACAACGATGACTGCAAACAGAACGACTGCTTCTTCGGTAGCTTCCCTGGTGGCTCCTGCACCAATGATCCGGCGTGCCTATGTAATCTGCAGAAGTACCGCGAGAGGTACTACTGCTGCATGGCGAAGAAATGTGATCCCGCAGTCATAGGTGGTAGGTAACACCAGGATGGAATTGCCCAGTACCTAGTGTAGCTTGTTGTATGTAACTAACGGATATAGACTCCGTTCCGCGACATTTCCTAGCCTGCGAGGCACATGGCGTTCCGATCCCGGAGGATTTCGATACTGAAGGTGTCTGCGGAATTACATTGCCCAGCACGAGCTCGACCACGTCTTCTACTGTGTATTCCACTGCGTCTTCTACTGCAACATCTGGAGCCGATCCAGCCTTGACAACCGATACGTCACCGGGCTCCGACCAGTCCTCGGACGCCACTGGACCATCTGCTACAGGGTCCTCAGGAGACGATAGCTCCCTGGCAAGTCGGTCTATCAAGGGTTCTAGCACACTTCTATACGGCCTAGGTAGTGTGATAGTTATCGGGCTGGGGCTTATCATTTAACAGAGCACAATTTAGCGGACAAGCAGAGAAAATAATGTAAGCAGGAACGATAGAACCCGTCTCCTTGTCAAGGATCTCTACAAGTTACGGTCGAAAGGAGGGGGGGAGGGAGGCAGTTTATACAGATTGTAGTGTTGAGATATGAAACTTTGAAAGTGCGTCGCCGTTTGTTTTGTGTGTCCATCGCCATCCCTCGGCTTCGATGCGCTTCGAAGGCACTTTGTGCATGAGCACGCAGCACGTTAATAAGCCGTGGGTGGTGGGTGGATGGTAAGAATCTAGAAAACGTCTACCCTTTAACCCCGGGATTCTGCTAACTTGTGCCGCTCATGGCCAATCCAGAAGAAGGAGACGTCCGCCGTCGTCCTTCTCCCCGGTCTCCGTCTCGTTCTCTTTCTTGGGCAACTGAGCCCCATCATATCATAACAGCCCTGTAATCTATACAAAACAACACGGCTTGTCCAACATATGCACTTGGAATGTCCGGTGTAGTACGGGGTAACTAGTGAATAAGCGCCATCTTGTGTCGCCAATGATGATCTTCAGAGGTGTCTACCCGCGAACACAACGGCCCAAATACGCTACTGCTGCTCTGTATAAAGCTTTGCACAAAGCCAGACTCACCACCGTCAGCTGAGAATATATTTGGCCCTGAAAGCATGTATAATGTTGCCAGTCGACTCTGCAGTGAGGTATATAAGACTACAGCCCGTACAGTCCCTTGTTCTCCTAGTAGTCTACCAAGTCGTCCATGCTATTGCTCCTTCGGGCCATCTCACCATAAAACGGGCTGCTCGCCTGTGTAGCCTGCTGGGTCTACACAGTCGCGAACATGCGGAACAGCCGTTGGAGGAGCCCGATACTTGGATGGAGCGTGAAGAAGAGCGAAGGACATGGTAAGCGGTATTCATCAAAAGCCTCTGCCGTAGGGATGATCTACCGCCTTCCCTAATAATCTCGAGTCGTAGGAGGTTCCCATCACCGCCCGTTCGAGTTTCCGCTCCGCCATTCCCCGCTCCTCTGCGGCCCATCCCGGCCCGACAGGCCAGGGCACATATACAAAGAGCGCCCTCAAGTCCACGAGTGACTGCAGGCACTGGAGAATCTGCATGTAAGTCTCCTCCAGATCCTCCCACCCCTCCGCCTTTTTCTGCTCCTTCCAACCCTCCCGATCCGTATCAAGCAGTTCCTGCGGTCCCCAATGTCTCCCTGGAATGGATATAGGAAAGCACACCGTCAACACCAACTTCGGAAGGTCAGCACCCGTCGCCAGAACCTTGACAGTCTCAAGCCAGAGTGCCCAAGACGGCCTCGCCGGGGCCATGGACTCGGAACTAAGCACGGGGAATACCAAGTCAAGCAGCCTAAAACAGCGAAGGGAGCGGGTACTCCTATGCCGCTGCAGGACAGTGAGGAACGCTCCTGGTCCATAACGACGGGCTGTTTCCGCATTCGTGAACGTCCTGTACACACTAGAACTATATTCTGAAAGTAGCGTGAATCTTATCGCCGAATAAAACACCCTCCTCGCGAGGTCCCTGAACCGTCGGCTCACGAGGCACCACAAGAGCGACGGGGGATAATCAATGCAGCCCTTGTGGAAGGCCGCGGCGTGTGCCCTGCAGAAGGCCTTGCAACGCTCGGGAAGGACGGTGTCGTCGCCTCGGAACCCCCAAGCCGGGAAGCCGCGGCGCTCCCGGAAGCCTCGATCCTCGCGGTCGGGGCGGCACTGGAACCACCGTCCTGAGCAGCGGCGTAATGGATAGAAACACTCACGACCACCTGGAGCCACCTTGACGGACCGGAGCTGTCCCAATGGTGTGTATTCAAGGATCCTCATCTGGATCTCTACGGGCAGGTCCATGAACCGGAAGGGCTTATCCGACGGTGGCGGCCCATCAAGGATGCGGAGTGTTACATCCATCGCGACGTCACGTAAGGCCGAAAATTTATCAGGCGGACTGAAGAGATCGGGCGGATTGCAGAATGAGATCTTGATGTCCAGTGGCCTCGGAAGCTTGAAGAGGGGAGCCGTGATCCGCCTCGCCATCTCGACATCCCCGGCCGTGCCGAAGAACAGCACTCTAAGCCGGCCCGGCCGCCCGTGCTCCGCGATCCCGGCACAGATCCTCTCCCACTGGAGGAAGGCATTCTGGTCGTTGGGGTTGCCATCGCTCAGCATTCTGCAATGTTTGACATCCCTATACTTGTGGCCGGCCAAGAAATCGTACAGCTCGTTGACCGGGTTGGGCCCACGTGGGTTGGCGACCCACCCGCGGGCGCGGGTACAGAACTGCGTGGGACAATGGCACGGCTCCAGCCGAACTACCAGTTCGCGCAAGTCTCGCCAGGCTTGGGGCCCGATGTCCTCGAGGCCCCGTAGGCCGCCCCATTGGTGCTGGGCTACAGTGATCGCGTTCTCTGAGAAGAATATGCTTCGGATCTCTTTGCAGATGGCCTTGGACACTCGGAGCAGGGTGTAAATAGGGCCACGCCTGTAACCCTGCTGGCTGGCCTTGTCGTTCATCCCATATAGATCACAGGCCCTGGGCGGAGTCGCCAGATGGTCTTTCGCGCGAAACGACTTGACCACATCGGTAGGTACCACTTTGGGAATCGTGTTGAGGCTGATGCATTCTAGGGTTGGAAGGCCTAGTAAAAGGTATACCCGACGGCGTATGGCGAAGGGGAGGTCCTCGAAAGGAAACGTATCGCAGAGGGGCATCTTGCGCTGAGCATGGCTGGGTTGATGCTCCTGCTCATTCGCATACCCGGAGGGCTCCGATCCCCCCGCAGAAGCCATGTAGAGAGTCGGCAGCTAGAGCCAATATGGAATCCTGCTGCTCGTAGCCAGACAGCTAGTTGGTGTCGGTAGGTGGATGGGTCGAAAGAGGTTCGGGAATCCCCCACTTATTCGAGCTTCCTCTCTTTTCCATCCAGGCATTCCACCCGACTTCGTACCATGTTTGTCCATTACCCAATCAGCCTTGCTTGCTTTATCGGGGAAACTTTCCTCCGATCTGACTCTGATGGCGAAAGGGCATTTCCACTTCATCCCACGTGATCTACTAGAACCGAAGGAAAAATGCATATGGAGCAGACGAATACTAGTATGATATGCTCCACGACCGTGTGATGGCAATGGACCCACCTTTGTTTATACAAATCGAGTCACTATCAAAGTACATGCACCCTTCAGCCTGCCTAGCCAAACTCGGCAACATATCTTGCAGTTAGAACGCTGTAAACCACCAGCCAATGTCATCTACGCCCTGCCCTTTCCCTTATTTCGTACGGTATCTATCCCATACATCGGCACCACGTTGACCATCGCCTTGGAATCTTTACCATGCACCTTATCTCCATCCTTCTGCCGCGACCCACCCTCTAGCCGTAGCGTATTATCCGAAAAGTCTATAGACCCCTTATATCTCTTCAAAAAGTCCAGCCCGAGAAGGAAGTCGCAGTCGGGAGAATCTAATACACTGACGGATGTCGAGTACGACACCCCCTCCAAAATAAAGTCGAAGAGGTGGACCCGGCCGATCATAGGCACGATGGAGAGGCCACGGACTACCCCGGAGTATCTCTTGTCGAGAAGCATGTCGAGGCCAGCGGGAGCGAGCCACCTGGCGCTCATCACGCTTGATTGGCAGCCACTCGCAACCACAGCCCTGATTGTGCAGGAGTTTATGGTCATAACCACTGCGAAGCTAGAGGGAATTCCGACGAATAGTTCTAGGGGCGAGGGAGTGAGGGATATCGGCGTGGGCGGTTTCACGGGCTTTTCCGACCTCTTGGCGATCTCGGCTTCGAGGATGCGCACGATGACTTCCATCCCTAGTTTTCTAGCCCGCCATAGGGGAGAACCCATTCCCGATGGATCTCTACCGAGGGCCGTCCGCGGTGCCAGCACCTTCACAAGGGCTTCGTGGCCATTAAAGGAGGCCCACGCTAGCGGTGTCCATCCAATGTCGTCTGCGACATCTGGATCGGCACCCCCGTCGAGGAGCTGTAGCGCAACCATCTTGTCGTCCTTCCTAGCCGCCTTCACCAGGGCGGTCTCGCCGTGCGCATCCTGGAAGTTGATATCGGCTCCGCAGGCTATCAGGGTCTGAAGAACCGAGACGAGACCTTCTTCAGCAGCGAGGTGCACGGCCGTTTTGCCGAGCTGGTCCTGGCGGTTTATGTCGACGCCCTTTTTCAAGAGTCCTTTGATGAGGCCGATGCGGCTCTCTTTGGCAGCGAGGAAGAAAAGGGAGCTCGGCTGTTCAGTGAATTTGTCCTTGCGGACTATAAGCCACTGCACCGATCGAGGGGATAAGGGTTCCTCGGCTTTCTGAGATTTTTCGGGCGCTATATAGGAGGGCTGTTAGTACCTGGGACAGTCAGGATAGGGATATAGCCGCGGAGCGCACCTTTCTTTTCTGACTTCTCGCTCGTGTCGATTACTACTAGGGAATATTTCAGTATGAGCGAGGAATGAAGGAATTGGGAAAAGTACACTTAACGTACCTTGCTTTTCAGATTTCTCACCCGTTGTAGCGTAGTACGACTTTTCAGATTTCTCACTCGGGATGGCGGAGTAGGGCTTTTCAGAGGTCTCACCCGTTATGGCCGAGTAAGGCACGAGTTCCTCGTCGTGCTCAACATAGGGAGGGGACATGGGCTCCTGTAGTTGCGACGGCCCCGATTCCCCCACAGGCTCAGGTCCAGGATCCAGCGGAGGTCCTATTGAGGATAATGGGAGGGGATTTCGGAGGCGGTGGACGAAGGCGTGGACGGCTGCGACGGTGTCGGGCCTGCACAGATAGGTCTCGGTTAACCCCTCAATAGTGGAGCCTAATCTGAGAGGAAACTCCGTGAGGCTTAGTCTAGCGAGGCCACCCGAGCTAACCAACCCCGGATGCTCCCTTTCAAATTTCCCGGCTGTCACGTCGGCCTCTGTGGACCATTCTGAGATGGACCTCGCGAGGGGCCGAGACAGGGACTTGAGAACGTCATTCCGCGGTATACCGGCGCCCAGACTTAGCAGACTCGTAGAATGGGCCTGCGCCCCGGCCCAAGTCTGTTCGCCTTCAGCAAGGACCTGGACAGACGGGTTATTCCAGGAGGACAGCCCGTCCGTGTAGCTGAATCCTGCGGCGGCTATGGAACAGGGCCCCACGAGCTCCGAGGCAGCGAGGGCGGCATGAAAGGCCTGCCCAATGGATATGTCGGGCTGGAACTCGCCGGCGCTCCGGTAGGTTCGGAGGAGATGCATTTGGAGGCCTGCCGCTCGCTGGGTTGCGGCGGTGACGAACCTGGACTTGAATTAGTCCTTGGAATGAGGGTTGAAGCAGAGATCATATGTTTGCTTTACGTACACCTTGCATTGGGAGTCGCGTCTGTCGATTAGCTTCGCGCCATGTGGCTCGCCGGCTCGTCGCACGACGTCCTCGGCGGCTTGGATCAGCGCGTCGGAGTCGAACCTGCTTGGAAACAAATCCGAGACGATGGAAGGGAGGGTCCACTGTTTACGGGGACGAAAGGTGCGATCTGAGAGGGATCGGTAGGCCTCAATACATTCGGGTATGGACATACGTAGGCGGCCGAGCATAATTGCTAGGATGCTATACGCGGCGCACGTAGTTAGTCAACGTGGCAAAGGGCGTTTTTTTAATGGATCGGTCTTGTACTCTAGCACTCGAACTTACTTACCCCCCTGTCCCGGAACCTCCGATGAGGTCAAAGTAGTCGCACGGTTTCACGTCCCGTCCCAGCTCCAGCGCGCCGAAAACCTGCTTAAGGATGAGCAGCACCGACAGCGCCCGGTCTCCGTAGCTTCCATCTAACAGGTCGTCAGCATCCCACATGAGTGAGTTTGTTGACGGGGCGGGAATATCTTACCGAGGGAGAGCAATTTTAAATGGCGCCCAGGCTCTGCCGGCCCCGTCGCTAAAGAGACACCACTTAACTGGGGCAACTTCTCTGGGCCGGTCTCGCCCTTGGAGCCTTGAGTATGGCCGCCCCGTTTCTCATCGCCCAGTCCACCGCCGCTCGGTTTCTCTTTCTCCATCGTGTTTGCGAGGGACGGGCAGGCCCCTCCGTGACGATCCGGTTGAGGAGTAAGTTGCAACAGCCAACGTTCGGGGCGGGGTTACGACACGAGGCTCTGCGCCCATTTCAGGTGGATTTGTTTCTTGGCCGTCGGTATCACGTGCCAGGATATGATAAGGGAAAAAATAACATCATGCGTGAGATTATCCCCTGTCTTCTTAACAAAGATCAACTTAGAGAACAACATCAAAATATGTAGAATCCGAGAACCAAAGCCATTAAATGTATTCGAAGAGCCGTGGAACTAAACCTGGAGATGATGGTTGATTTGAGCATGCTAAGACAGCTCGTGGTCAACGTGGTGCGAACGGATAGGAGACGATAGGCCCAGGTTTTCGGGACACGGAGAACCCAACCGCCTGCCACCGCCGAAAAACTTTGTTCTACAAGATTGTCTGATTCCCCCGGATGGGATCGATTATCAGAAGCGCCCGCGCCTGTTCATCCTGGATCCACTGCTCCAGTCGGCCCCGCTCTCCGGTGTGGACCGACCCATCCGTAGTTGGTAGTATCTCCGAACAACCGCCAGTCTCAGCTCCCGGCGACCAACGCTTACCGATCACCCCTGTAATGGGGACACCGTGGGAAGTGCCCCGTGATCCGAATGAGATCACAACATTAAGATGAGGGGCCCGCTCATGTCACAGCATATCGACCCTGTTGGAGTCACATAACCCGCAAGCGAGATTAGAGTGGCTTGCAATCACGAAGTAAGAGAGGCTTAGCATTCTATCTAGTTCACCTCCTGGCGAGCCTTCTCAAGTATAATGCTCTTCACTTGCTCCTCCGTCAGCCTTTCCACATTAAGCAGATCGTTATCATCCTTCGTCCAAGGGTACGTATACGTCTCAGACGACATCGAATACTTCAAAAAAGCAAAGATGACTTCCATATCCATCTCGCCCTTCTGCATCCTTGCCTGGGCATCATCATGTAGCTTTTGGACGTCGAGAGTGTCCGCACGCCACTCACCACCCAACGCCTCTTCCGCCAGCCCACCCAACCTGCTCTGGGACAGATTCACGGACGAAATATAGAGGACCCTATTCTTGGTTTCCTCTGGCTTGAGAAGAACCTGGGCCGTCGCCTTTCCGACAGCGTCCAGAGTCGACCACGGCGAAACTGTTGTCCCGTCACCAAAGAGCGTCACCTCCTTCCTCTTCAAGTCTATCCCCAAACTTCCGTCTTCCAAGGGCGGCTCAAGGAACGGACCGCAGGCTATAGCCGTCCATGTCAGGTCCAACCCATCTTCTACATTCACCTTGTCGAAGAGATATTTCGTCGTGGTAACCTTGCGACGAAAGAAAGGAAGCTTCTGAACAGCTTCATTGAGGGGGTCTGATCCAAACTCGGGAGGAATATAGCGATAGACGTGGGCCGCAATACAAGCGTCGATGAGAAGGCAAGGCCCCTCGGCATCTTGGCTGTAGGTCGAGTCGATAACAGCGTCTTGTCCCCGGACAGCATCGAGAAGTGACGGTAAGGAGGTATAATCAACTTCCTTTGAAGTAACACCCGTGGGAAGGGGCTTGTTCGAACCCCGCGTCAGAACCGTAATATTGAAAGCCCTAGTGTCAACTAGGGCACGCAGAATATGGGATCCCAAAGTTCCAGTCGCCTAACCTGCCTATCAGTAAAATCCGGGATAAGGAGAGGGCAACATGTGGTGGGAAGAAGGCTAGGCTAGCATCCTTACCCCGGCGATTGCAACATTCTTGATAACGCGGGCCATGATGTATTGGTGGTCTTTATCAGTATGATGTCAAAGTACGGGCCAAAGTATGACGTTGAAGTATGGGCCAAAGATCCAACAGATTGATTGCTAGCCGAATTGGATACGCTACGAACCAAAGACATCGAGAAACGGAATGAAAGCAGGACAGGCTCTATTTAATATATCCTTCTGTGGCTCCCGCCGAGACCGCCATGATCGACTACCGATTACAATGTGGGATGCCGCCCCCACAGAGATCACGATGTGGGGCACGATGTGGGATGTGGGATTTCAGAATCTGCTGTTAATGATTACCAATTGTGTCATCGGATATTGCCCGGACAAGTGGCGGTATGTACTGGAGCTTCATGGTCTAAGATTCGTCAGCTCCTCGCTGATTCATGGCGCCTCGGATGGTGATCCGTTACGGCTCCCTCGTCCCTTGTACTGACACGGGACGCCCGTTCGACCGAGTACTTACATGGAGGTATTTGTAAGTCGTCCAGCAGGACTCGGGGTTAATTTTACGTCCGGGCAGCCTGGTATGACCGTGCGTCGGCCTTGCAATATTAATTCATGCACCACCTCCTACCATGTTCACACAACTGTCCTGTTAGAATCATGGAAGTTCAGGTACAGGTTAACATGAGTCATAATAACACTTCGGGGCATCCTGCTTCGGGAGAAACGTGGTGGCTGACCGGGAAGGTTGCCCTCGTGACCGGCGCCGCTCGTGGTCTCGGGCGAGCCATTGGTATGTTCACTCTTGGATGACACCTTGATTCTTGAGGCAAACACTCTGAACAGTTTTCTCAAAACACGTAGCTCTAGAGCTAGCCAAAAGAGGCGCTGATATTGTCGTCCATTACAACAACAGCTCCTCTGCAGCGTATGAGTTGGTGACCGAAATCCAGCAGCTTGGACGGCAGGCCGTCGCCGTGCACGCCGAAATGAGTTCCGTCTCATCAATCCGCTCGCTTTTCGCCAAAGCAATCGACCACTACGGATCTCTTAGCATCGTTGTCTCCAACGCGGGTGTGAACAGCTTCAGCCACTTGAAGGACACAGAAGAATCAGAGTTCGACACCACCTTCGGCGTGAATACCAAGGCCCAATACTTTGTCGCCCAAGAGGCCTTCCACCACCTCAAAGAAGGAGGCCGTATAGTCCTCACTTCCTCTCGCACCGCACAGGGCCGGGGCTTCGCGGCTCATGCCGTCTACGCGGGAAGCAAAGGCGCGGTGGAGACATTCGTGAGGTGCTTGGCTGTCGACTGCGGCGAGAAGAAGATTACCATTAACGCCATTGCCCCGGGTGCCACGATGACGGACCAGTTTAAGAACTTTGCCAAGTATGTCCCGGACGGTGAGAACATGACGATGGAGGAGGGGAGGGAAGTCATTGCTAGCTGGCATCCGCTGAAGCGACCCGGGGAGCCGGAAGACATCGGGAGGGTGGTTGCTTTCCTTGTTAGTGATGACGGAGGTTGGATCAATGGGCAGGTTATTGCCGCTGATGGAGGTATCATGCGTTAGCTTACATACCGAAGGTTGAGATAGGAGTTTGGACAGCAACCTTTTACACCCACCAAATAAATGAAAATGATCTGCACATGGTTCTGATCATTCTATCCGCATTAGCTACGATTCCGCCAGAATTTCCCTCTATTCATCGCATGCTCAAACACCCTTACTAACTAGCAACATCCCCCTCCACTTCGACAGGATGCAGAAAGAGATTCGGCATAATCCTTCCAAATAAAGAACGAAAATCCTCATCGGGCTTCTGCGTCAGGAAGCACCCTACGCTCATGCCCAACGAAACATCCCATGCAACCAAAGAAGACAATATTTTTTGCCCGGATATTCTTGAATCAGCATCGAATATTTTCACCACCGTATGCCGCTCCTCCAAATCAGGGACTGCGACGGGATTTGTTGTGGTTTCTACCCTCCCTTTAGTGTGCGGGACCGGAATATCCAGCACCTGCGGGTGGAAGTAATCAAAAAGTTTGAACAGTGGGAAGTGTCTCATTATAAGGCCGTTGACGTGAAGATAGACCTTGAAATGAATAAGTGCCAGCCTTGAAGCGGTTTAGTTAGTGTATTTGAGGTCCTTGTTAGTGAGGTGGGGAGGTTAGACACCATACCGCTGGTACTGTTCTCGACACTCCATAGATGGGCACTGGGCATTAATCTTATCCTGCGAGTAAAATCCGGCGTGAGCGAATAGCTCCCATAGGTGTTTGGTATTCATCATGAGCGGGGCGATCGTCTCGGTGCCACGGTACGTTGCTAAAATAAGCGCGATGAGGAGAACCTGGAATATAGGGAGTTGCTCAGGGCAAGGGCGTGCAGAAACGAGATTTTCTCGCTGTTCGTCAAACTAGATATCACAAGGTCTTAGCCAGAATCCTACCCGCAGCTGGGCTTGAAGACTATGCCATACGAGCTTGCAGTTGACACCTTTAATCAGCGCATCATGCTGGGACCTAGCCTCTGCTCTTGTCTGGGGTGTATTCTGCATCCACAGACCCGCAAGAAGCACTGCCTGAACCAGGTCTGGTGACTGGGGCGTGTTCAAAAAGAGACGTTCATCAAACAGTGGCCAATGAGGATGAAACCGGTGAAAGTAGAGGGAGATCAGGTGTTCAGGACTAGTCGAGCCCACGGGTGGTGTAACCACCGCCGGGGCACCCTCATTCCATAGGGATACCTCTACTCGGCTGGGCTGCTGACTATTATGTCCACGGGAGGGAGCATTGGTAGTCTCTTCGCGGTCCACACGGGGCACCACTCCCGTGGAAGGGGCTATAACGGGATGCTGCCGTTCCTCCCCGTTGATCGTGTTAGATCCGGACTTGGACGACTTATGACTCAGTACTACATGTCGATTGAGGATATCCCTTGCGTTGCATTAGCTCCTCATTCGGTTTGGACCATGAGCAGGCGAGAACTGAAGCAGTACCGTCTCTTGAAAGTAGAGGGACATAAAGGGCACATGAATGGCCGGTCATCGAGATGGTCCTTTTCATGGCGCAGAAGATGCTCCCTTCGAATATAAGACCGTTGGCAATGGTCATGTTGACATTTGAATCTTTTCGACATTGTTCATTGAGATCCATTGATCGTAACGAGCCATTGGGTGCTGACTGCGTCTCGACGATGTGGGATATGGAATGTGGGATGGAAGAACTTCCCAACTGGGGGGGCAGCAGAGCTAAGTGGCGGGAATTGCTGACAACTCAAGCAATGTGGGATGATGCGCGATGTGGGATGCGGGATGCGCGATCATTGGATGTGGGATGCGCCCTAGATATGTGTGGAGAAGCATGTGCCACTGTGTTCAGGGGACAGTAATAGCTGGCTCGTATATGCGGTACGTGCTCCTCCTCCCGTCACAGGAGCGGGCGGTACGCGACATCCTGGCGGCCGCACACACCTGCCAGGCGAATGGGAGCCACCTGCTGATAATGACGACGAGGGTGTTACCCAACGCAACGACAGTTTGGTGCGCAAGTTCGTCAAGAGGTGGACCTCAGTACGAAGATCGTCGCCGTCCAGCTCCACGGTTCTCAAGAACGAGGCTGATGGCGAACCGAGCGAGAGCCTTCGATCAAGCCTTCCAGTCACACATCCATCCCAGACTGCAGTGACCGAGGCTTCTGAAGAGCCCAATGGTCAGTCCCTGCAGGAACTTCCTCCTACATATACAAGACCTGGGCGAGAAAAACATCGAGACCAGGGAGCTGCACGCCTACATCCGTGAGTTGTCTGATCACGATGTGAATGGTCGTGAGATCCACAACGCCATCACTACGGTACAGCACCTGGCCTAATTCGGCGGCAAGGTCCTCTCACACGGCCAACTTGAGCATGTCATAGAGGTTGCAGGCAACTTTGAGCGGCATTGAAAAGGTATGGGCCGGGCACTGTTGCATTACAAGCTTGCTACAGAGAATAGAAGTGTATAATGGTTTATTACGAGTACTTCTCCTCTGGTTAATAAATGAAGCCGTTGCCCCGTGTTTGAGTTGCATATAGGCTCGCCCTGAGAGTCTCTGGGATGTATCATAATGCACACGTTTTCAAGGCGGGTAAGTCCTTGTAGTAGGATATTCAGACCGTTTATCCCACGTAGTACTACAGAATCTATGGAATTCCTTTCTTCTAGAACAAATGGCAGAAACACGCGATACGCACCTGAGGATGACGGACATGGGCCAGTAGAGGTTCTAATATACACATAGGAATTTGAGTATGCAACAATATAAAGTTGCAACAAGTAGCAAAAAATACCAATACTATTGCCTAATAAATGATGTTAAATGCCAAATACCTAATGTTGGAAATATGCTATGTTATATAGTATATCAAGTATTCCATGGCTGGGGCACATTGTTCACTGCATAAACTAGTTAATCGCAGCTGTAGAGTTATTCTATATCACCGTCAACTTCTAAAGAGATCTAGGGCTCTCAGATGTTGTTCCTTGAGGCGATTATCCTTAGATATTTCTCAGGGGTCCAGATGGAGCAGGAGATGGCCTATAGATGGCGCAGTACCTACATATTACTGAAGCTCCGGAACAAGATGCAGTTCCTAATGACTAATCGTGATAACAAGCACTCAGTGATCGATACTCTTTTTCACCAATTTGCCTGTTTGTTCAAGAGACCGTAGTTAAATGC
The DNA here is from genome assembly GCA_900312665.1 of Cephalotrichum gorgonifer. NCBI lineage: Eukaryota > Fungi > Ascomycota > Sordariomycetes > Microascales > Microascaceae > Cephalotrichum > Cephalotrichum gorgonifer. Next base: position 1,184,938 of record ONZQ02000005.1, on the reverse strand, counting down.
AAGGTACCTTCTATTCAACCTCTCCACAGGCTGTATCGGGCGCCCTTCATTGATACTTTGGGCCAAGGATATGTCTACCAGTTTCTGTAAACATTACTATTCCCTTTCAGATACCCGTCTAGTTGGCCGCCTATAAGAGCTGATACATGAGGTCAGAGATTGACCCATCTAGTTCATCGGAGGGCCTGTACAAGGATCAAGTGACTGAAAAGCCCCTTACCTGTGGAAGGGGCCAGCAGCAAAGAACAACACGAGGACTCAATTTGCCCAAACAGGAAGCCGGAGGTGCCGAGCCTGAGCAAATCGACTGATGGCAGCCGTCAGCATTCTGGCCTCATCCAAAGTCAGCAGGGAACGAGTGCCAAGACTACATGTAAGACTAAGTGGTGGCTCCGGTTGTCCCGATTGAGCCGCCCTTACATGGTTCTCATCCCGAGTTCTCGTCCTCTCATTTCACTTCGAAGGGGTGCGCGTGGATTTTAATGACATTCTGCGTGCTGACCTCCTCAACGCCAAGCGAGGTGTGCTTCGTTCCCGGCCATAGCCCCGAGCCTTGTTCCATGTTTCGCAACTAACCTACCTAGCTAGGTATGATCGCCGCATTGCGCCCAAAATAATCTCACCAACGGCACCAAATCACGCCGGTCTTACGCGCAAATTGGAGGTCTATTATTAATTATTATCGAGGCTAGAATACAGCATACCTATATATCATTGACCCCGGTCCCTGATTCGACGCCCTATCACTTGTCAAGCGGGCGAAACATTTAAAGCAGCCTCCTTCGTTCCTTGACCTTTTGGGTTGCAGTTAACTGCTAATAGCTAATCTCTACCAAGACTTACCTCCATTAACGGCACCATCATCACTCTAAACCGGGAATATAATGGCTCCTACTCCCTTCTCTATGCTCGTCCTCCTCGCCTTCGCGACCGCATCCGTCGCAGATCGCGTGCCTTTCTATCTCCGGGCAACCCCGACATCCACTGGCCCCAATCTCCAAGCCCGCCAAACTTCCTCCACAGGAGAGGACTCCAATCCCGTGGTCGCTTCCTGCTCCACGGCCATCGAATCATTCCTCTCTGTCGCACCGCAAGCCCCGGAGGACCTCAATAGCTGGCTCGAAGAGAACCGATCCGGCAAATGCGGTGATATTCCGACCACCAATATCCCCGCCAGCCTCACCTCCGCACTCTCGAGTCTACAGAGCCACGGCTCCAGCCTGAACTGCCAGCATTCGTCGCTCGTCGAGGCCGTCTGGAGCACGTGCGCCGAGCTGCCGCAGTTTTCCGATCATTTTGAACCCATCCCCGAGGGGTGCAACAGCTTTCAGTGCCCGGGCGGCGGGGACGGTGAAAGCGATGAAGGGGGGGATAGTTCAGAGGGCAACAGCGACTCTGGGGATGACAACGGTGCTGCTTCCAGTCTAATGGGCATGGGAGCCGCCGCCGCTGCGGTGGTTGCCGGCAGCATTGCCTTCGCCGCCTTTCAACTTTAAACCCATCTCGGCAGATGTGTAACGATACCCTTGATGTGAACACAAGACGCTATAGAGCCCAAGCAGGATTATCGATCAGTCGAGGTTGCGGTGAAGATAAGAGGCCATGGAACACTACAACTCTGCAAGATAGACTGCGAATGGCGGTCACCATAACGCGGGCCTACCCACGGAGCCCTCAGCGGAGGGCTTTAAATTAATTTCCAGAATACTTCTATGAGAGAAAAACAGTACCTTAGTATTACTATCATAACTCCTCCTGTTTAGAGTGTTTACTTCTTGATCTATCTATCTTTTTTTTCTTTTATATTCGTTGCTGTATGTAGACTTAGGAGATAGCCTCTCGTCTATGCATCGCGAGGACTTATCATTACCTTCCCTTCTCCTCGCTGACCTCGTGAGTGGCCACCTCAGAGATAACGACTGCGGGCGCACCGCTGTTCGCTTCCATATCCAGCTGCGGCTTCTTCTTGAAAACTCCAGTGACCTTCGAACAGCCCTTTCCGACAAACGTAAACACGGCCTTGAAGGGCCTTCCAACAATTCCCGCAATAGTAGCAAACCACGCATCGGGGAAGAGGCGAACGAGGATAGCCCAGGGCAGGCACATTACGGCAGCAACCAGTGAGATGGCCCACTGCTCGCCCTTAAGGCCGCCAGGCTTGATCTCGAACGCCCTTGAGCCGATAAAGACGATTGCCACTTGGAGACCGACCATCAGGCAGTTGATGAAGATGAAGAACTTGTTCCGATGAACGCCCTCGAAGATGTTGAACTTGTTGTCCAGGCGGCGGTTGTTGAACTCGTTGAAGATTTGCATCCAGACGAAAGTGTTGAAGACTATAGTATCAAGCTCGAGCATTTGGGTCTCGTTATTGCGGTCGTAGCTGAGGATCTCAGGACCGGCGAAGTACAAGACGAGGGTAACGACTAGTTGGTAGATGGCCTGGCCGGTGATCATCTTCCACATCTATAAGTCGGGCATTAGTACGAGTTTTCGGACCATAGAAACTGAGGAGGGCTATTAGAAGCTTTTAGAACTCACGTTTGTGGTGATGAGGGGGGACTTCTTCCCCTGAGGCGGCCTGTCCAGGATCTTCTCCGTTGGCGGGTCGGTCGCGAGCGCCAATGCGGCAAAGGTGTCCATGATGAGGTTGACCCATAGAAGCTGTACAGCGGTGAGGACGGACTTCATGTCCTCATTGAAGACCGCCGTGATGAAAGCTAGGAGGACAGCGGTAATGTTGACAGTGATTTGGAACTGTTGCAGTTAGAGGGGTTCCAACCTTGATTCTTTCAAAGTGATGTAGACATACCTGTAGGAATTTCTGAACTGCGTCGTTGACTGCCCGGCCCCACTTGAGCGCCGTAACGATGGAGGTAAAGTTGTCATCCATTAGCACGATAGAGGACGCCTCCTTGGCTACCTCGGTACCAGAAATACCCATGGAGAAGCCGACATCGGCAGCTTTGAGAGCTGGTGCATCGTTGGTGCCATCTCCAGTCACTGCGACAGTCTCACCAAGCGCCTTCAATTTTGTCACTAGAATCCTCTTGTCCTCTGGAGACGAGCGAGCCAGGACCTGCAACTTGGGGAGAGTCGCATTCATGTCCTCCTCAGAGAGAGCTCGGAACACGGGCCCCTCCATGACAATTCCATCGGTGTAGATGCCGCATTCGGTTGCGATGGCTCGTGCCGTGATGATGTTGTCTCCGGTGACCATGCGGACGGTGACGCCAGCGAGCTGTGCCTTGCGAACCGCCTCCGGGACGCCGGGGCGAACAGGGTCCTGGATGCCGACGACACCAAGGAAAATGAGGTCCTTGAGAAGGGACGAGAACTCTACGTTTCCATCGGTAGTAGTCGCATGCGAGGGTGGCCACTGTTTGAAGTCCTTGTAGATGAGACCAATGGTCCGAAGAGATTTGCTGGCGTATTTGTCGATGGTTTCGCGAAGCGAGTCGCGGTCAGTGGAGGTGAGCGGCTCTTCCGTTAAAGAATGGAGATCAGCCTTCATAGAGCAGTACCCGAGAAGGATCTCAGAAGCGCCCTTAACGAGGAGGCGGTAGCCGCTGCCGGAGCGAAGCCTGATAACGACACCCATGCACTTTTTCCCCGAATCGAATGGCATCATCTGTAGGACTTGCTCGTTGGCGCGGGTCTCGGAAAGAGACTGTAAGCCGAGGTGGTCTTTGGCGAGCTGGAGCAGTGCTGTCTCTGTCTTTGATCCGATGAAGACGGTCTGGCCGTCTTCGGTGCCCTGGAATGCAGTGGAGTTTATGGCGACCGACTGTACAATTGCTTCTTTTGTGACGTTCGTGAGACTGCCGGCCCACTGAGACATTGACTGCTCGGAGCTGCTTTCCGTCTCGGAGGTGGCGAAGCTGGAGTTCCCGAAGGCGCCAGCCACAACGGTCATCTTATTCGTTGTCTGGAATATGTCAGTTCAATGTGAACTCGTAGTGAGGTACGTCGGAGTCAAACTTACCAAGGTGCCCGTCTTGTCGGAGCAGATAGTTGTTGCGTTGCCCATAGTCTCGCAAGCGCGAAGGACACGCACCAGGTTATTCTCCTTAAGAAGCCTCGTCGTGGCGAACGCGAGGGCAAGCGTCACAGCGAGCGGTAGACCCTCGGGGACGGCCACTACGATAATGGTGATGGCGACGATGAGAATGTCCATGAATGAAGACGCCTTCTCCGCTGGCGTGCGGCCATCTCCGGACAAACCCGCAACGAACCGGAATAGTAGGACAAAGAACATTATCGAGGCAGCGCCGCCGCCGAGCTTCGCGATGGCAAGGGCAAGGCCTTCGAGTTTCTTCTGCAGCGGAGTAGGCTCGACCTCTGTGCGGACAGACATCATGATCTTGCCGAAGCTGCTGTTGACTCCGACCGAGGTACATACAAACGTACCCATGCCTGCAAACGTTAGATAAAATTTAAGTTTCCGGGAAATGTATGTTACCTACCTTCTAGCACCTTGGCGCCGGAGATGATGAATGGGTCGAGGTCTGCAGCATTTTGGCCTGATTCCAGTGCCTGCATGACTTGGTCGCCGCCAGTCTTCTTCAGTGCATCGGATTCCCCGGTAGCAGAGGACTCGTCGCACTTAAGGTCATGGCCGTCAATGAAGATGCCGTCAACAGGCACCAAGTCGCCAGGTTCGAGATGGAGGACATCGCCGACCAAGACGTCCTGGACGTTGATCATGAAAGAGGTGCCGGAGCGAATGACCTTGATTTCACGGTCGTCTTTCTTGGCGTTAAGTCTGACAAATGCCCGCTCCTTCTGCCAGTCATTGAGGGAGCCGACTCCCGTAACGATGATGATGGCAGCACAGATGGCAACACCCTCTACCCAGTCTATCGGGGTCGGCGATCCCGGTGGGTGCTCGACACCTAGTGTTTCGTACAGACCCAAGGCTAGAGATATGACGGCAGCGACAGTGAGAAGAATAAGGACCTTATCGTTGTAGGCTATCCACATGAGCTTCCAAAAGGGCGTAGCCTTTTTAGGGGGCAGAATGTTGCGCTTGTATACGCGAATGCGGTCCGAAAACGCCTCGGAGGTAGCGGAAGGTTGTTGTGCTTGCTTCGCAGGCCCATCCGCCGATGAAAGCTTAACGGCCTCACCGAAAGACACTCGTGACGGGACGGACGTCTCGTCGACGCTCAATCCAGAACTAGTATCCGTCTGGAGGCCGCGGGCGATACCGCGGAGACCACCGAGGGCTCGGAAAGCAGCGAGAGACTTGGGGTTGAACAGCTTGCCAAGCTGGCCTGGCGAGAATGCGAAGGGGTTGTTTTCGACCCGGAAGTCGTCTTCCGTGCCCGGGTCAGGCTTCAGTGCGGTCTCCGCGTCCTCGGCGACGATTGAAGGCGCACAAATAGTAGTAGCCGGGGTGCGGAAAGGGTTCGATGCGGCGGAGTAGATGGTGTCCGCGTTACTGACGGCACGTTGCCGCGTGTCCACGTGGAGCGTGGGGGTAAGTGTGTTGCTCGCCATCGTGACGGGATCAGTGATGGCCAGATTTGTCTCATCAAGGGGAAGATCCGTGAGGGCAGGAGTGTCTCATGAAGTAGGGGAGGTGTAGTAGGTTGTGTTTAAGCTTGATGTCTGTCTTGAACTCCGGATATCAAAGTGCATTTCCAACGGGTGCGTAAGATGTTATTATACTGGGAGAGCGGAGGGGCTGGATTTTGTCAGGGAGGCTGAGTCCAAAGTGGTTCCCCCGCCCCAAAGTGTTGGCGGAGCTTAGTCGATGTGTTTATGCCATGAGCGCTTCGTAGCCCAGATCCAGTATACTTTGGTACCCAGGCCCATTTGGATATCCCCCGCTGCCCCCACGCCCCCTTGAACGCCCCACCGACCGGTCCACTTGAAGCTCGGCCCACAGACATCTTTGCACCAGAAGTTCCAATCATGAGCCCCGACGGCCGATCACAAATAATGCCTTGCCCGCCGATCTAAGATGACTCGGAATATGGCATGAAACGGGAAAGTATCTCTTTTCTGTTCTATCCGATATTTCTCCGCGTTATCGCTTGCCTAATTTGACTTTACTCGACCCTTCTACGTTTTGTGGAGATCAAGCTAATAGGACGACCAGCTATGGGGAGCCCCTCCTTGCACTCCAGTCACTTGCATGCACAGCCCCCTTTCTTTCACTCTAATCAGCGCAACCTCATATTTTATTTTTCAAAGTACTCCCGACGACTGGACATCCTATGGGGTTCCACTTCGGCAAAAGGACGAAAACAAATCGGCATTGCACTCCTTTGTGGTGGTTTGCATCCCTATGGAGGTTCTTGAAGAGGGGGTTGCGAGGCAGATTTCTATAGTCAGATATTGGGGTAGAAATGCCGTTGGCCCAAATGGGTGATAGTTTGTACAGATGCTGGGCTCTGAAATTGCCTTGACCGAGGCCGATGGGGCTGTGCAACTTCGAAGTCACCGAGAAGAGCGGAGTATGTCGGAAATGATGGGATTGTCGTGAAAGGGGTATAGACGTTGCTGCTTCAAGGAATAGTTTGCCGCCCACAACCGAACTCCGGCGGGTTTTTGTTGCCACGACCAACTTCACCACACCATCAAGGGCTTAGCTAGAGAGGAAAGTATTGGCGAGCAGTATAGCGTGAGGCGGTGCATCTATGTTGGCAATCGGACAACTCTATCTCCGAGGTGTGTGATTGCAACGATTGTATTGCCCGTCATGCCTGCGGCACGACATCGAGTGCCATGGGTGTTTACGGGTTGCGGTGAGGCAGATTCGTGACACTTCGCTCCTTTCAAGGGAAGTCTGAGGCTGTGTATGAGAAACTTCATGAGCACTCGATCATTTTCTCCACGAGTGATGTGATAGTGATGATCGGAACTCCGGTTATCCCTCGGCAAGGCATGACACCAGTTCATCGCGAGGACTCGGAAGCACGACGATGCTAAACTGTCGTCTTTGACTCCTTCCGGGAGATAGGTAGGAGGCTGTGTATGCGGAGGATCTCCCCCATGGACTCATCTCCCGGATTGCTAATCCAGCACGCTATCCATTCATCGCCAAGGTTCAGGGGGCAGTGATGCAGGGTTCTGAAGGCGTGCATCCTTCCAAGAGCATATGGAGGCTATGCTTGCCGAGTCCCTAGATTCTCGGTCGTTCCCCCGCAAGCAACGGGATATCACGATCCCCCTGCAAGCTAGCCGTCCATCACACTGTCCGTTTGTCCGAGAGACTCATGGATCACGATGTAGAACCGGAAGCTTTAGCGTCCTTCCAAAGGGGAATGTGGCTATGCATGCGGAGTTCGTAGGTCCTCGGCCGTCGACCCCTAAAGCAACGGGATATCATGATCCTCCCACAGGGTAGTCATCGATCACACCGTCCCCTTGCCACGGAGACTCGCGGGTCACGGCTCGGAACCCAGAGGGTTAGGCGTCCTTTGGGATGAGAATGAGGCTGTGTAGGCGGGGTCTGTTAGCCATCGGCTCATTGTCCTGCGAGTAAATCAGAAGGGCACTATCGTTTTGGTGATCGGGTCCTTCCCCAGGTTATCTCATCCTGTCGTGGGTGGGTCCACGACGAGGAATTCGCAGACCTTACCTTGCGGAGTCGCGCGAATGTGATGGAGAGTCGACAGCTCTAGCGCCCGTCGGGAGTAGGTAGCATGGGGCTGTGCAAGGGGGGGTTCGGATCCATCCCCGCGTTTGTTAAAGTGTTGATGGGCTTGGAGGTGAGTGGGTTCTCGATGGTATAATGGCAAGTTTTTAATAAGTGCGTGCACCTTGTCGGTGTGAAAAATCCAGGCCCGGATCCGACCCGACATGCAGCCGCACTTTACGTAATCAGCCAAACGAACCCTGTTCTCGGCGGTCTGGGCCTCTGCGCCAGTCGTCGGAGACATCCGGTAGTAGTTAGTTCCCGAACTCGAGACAAGAACTTGTAAAAGAGAGAAGGGGGGGTGCAAAAAAAAAGATACTCTCTGTCTACACAGCGCGAGAACTACAAACGCTCAGGCAAACAGGAAAGGGGGGGGGCATGGCATCATCCGTCCAGGCGGCGAATATTACCTACAAGTTGATCCATCAGCCGAATTACATCTTCTTACAAGTCATCTCCAACTACTTTAGTACCCATCTCGCGAAGAGAACGATCGCTCTGAGATGATTCCTAGTTCCCAGACCTGCTTCTCCAAACAATTTGCCGGCAAGTTGCATGGTGAGTGGGGGGCGATCTAGTCTCGTGTGGAGGACCTTCCTATTCCGGCCCCTTTGTTCCCCACGACTCCACTTTCCCCAAGTTAAGCTCATGCCAAACAGCACATTACTTGCGAGGACGGCCCCTCAACAATCAATCAAGACACGCTAGAAGTGGCTGTGCCTGCAGAGCCCATCGGCTTTGGTAATGTCATTTGCTTGTCGGTCCCACTGGTGCGTGTGAATCATGGGGACGACAGGGATCATCATCTCATCATGCTTGCTTTTCACACCAGGATTTCCTGAAAAGTGGCGGATACCGGAGAAGCAAAAAAGCTCGAGCCATGGGTGTAACTCTGACCCTGGCCCTTCCCCGCTTCCCCGCCATCTCATGTCTGACCATCCCGGAAAATCTAGGGACGTCTAATAACTGCTACGCAAAGGACAGGATTTCTAGCGAAACTCTCCTCTCCTGGACGAAGATTTCCGGCCATGTATCCGATCCGATCACAGGCTATATAATATATATCCCACGTCCTTGCCAGGTTTTGAGTATTTTGGACAAGGCAACAACAGAAACTGCATCGCCAGAGTATACTGCTGTCTTAACCAGGATCATCAACAAATTCGGGCGTACAACCCCGACAAGCAAACTTTACTCCCTTGCTGGAACCTTTCCATCAAGATGGGGTTCAGCCTTCATGCTGAGGGGACCAACGACCCCAAGAGCGTCAGGAACTGGCGCATCCATATGACTGCCATCATAGCGTCCATGTCCGCCATCGCTAGTAAGTTGTCTGCATATTTCCTGCCGCGTCAATCGTGGGCACATGATGGTTTCCGTTGAACGGTTTTTCCTGACCTTTATTCTCTAGTGGGATATGACACTTCCGTCATTGGCGGGACCATGGCCCTGGACTCTTTCAAGAGAGATTTTGGGTTGGTCAATACGTCGGGGAAAGACCGCGATACTCTCCAGGGCAACATCGTCTCTACCTTCCAGGCCGGCTGCTTCTTCGGGTCTCTCCTGAGTTTCCCGCTGGCTGAGAAGTTCGGCCGCAAGAAAGCCATTTTTCTCGCTGCTGCTGTCTTTATCATTGGAGGCACGCTGATGACAGCCAGCCACGGAAAACTCGCTATGCTCATCATGGGACGCGCCATTGCCGGCCTAGGTATTGGATCAGCGTCGCTGATTGTCCCGGTATACATTGCTGAGACCTCACCGCCGTCTATTAGAGGCCGTCTGATTGGCATCTTTGAGGTTCGTCTCAGTCCTGGTCGGGTTGTCACGATGGGGAGGTCTCGAGCTGACACACGATAGGTTGCATCTCAAGGTGGAGGCATGCTAGGATTCTGGGTAGGTTGCCTACGACCCGGGACACTGGTGTAGTCGTTAATGATTCTCCAGATCAACTATGCCTGCGACCGAACAATCCCTGATAACCAAGCCGCCCAATGGGTAGTCCCTCTCGGGATCCAGCTCGTGCCAGGTGCGCTCCTGTGCGCCGGGATGCTGATGTGCCCTGAATCTCCTCGTTGGCTCGCCCGTAAGGACCGGTGGGAGGAGGCGGAGAAAATCCTAGTGCACCTCCGGGATTTGCCCGCCGACCACCCTTACATCCGAGATGAGCTGTCGGATATCCGGCAGCAGGTCGAGGAGCGCACCGCCAACCGGATGACCTACCCTGAAATGTTCAAGCGACTCCTGCAGAAGGGTGTGCGAAACCGAATCATGATCGGCCTCTTGCTCATGGCCTGCCAGAATCTTACCGGTGTCAATATCATCACGTACTGTAAGTGGTATTCAGTTTGCCTTTATATGAGTAACTGGCCACTGACGACCTTGCAGACGCGCCACGCATCTTCGAGACTCTGGGAATCACGGGCACAAGCACCAAGCTCTTTGCGACCGGATTCTACGGCATCGCCAAGACCCTGGGCATGATTATCTTCTCCGTCTGGCTCGTCGAACGGGTAGGTCGGCGGAAGGGCCTGATCTGGGGCGCCTTCATAGGCTCTATCCCGATGTGGTACATCGGAGGCTACGTGATGAGGGCGGATCCCGCAGCAGCTGCTGCTGCCGGCGAAACCCAGCGGGACGGGTGGGGATATCTAGCCATGGGTACGTTATTGCAGCACCAGCTAACTGGCGTTCAAGATGATGCTGACCATTATGCAGTTTGCGTATATCTTTATGGCTTGATTTACTGCGCCACGTGGCAGGGCATTACATGGGTGTATTGCTCTGAGATTTTCCCAATCGGTATGTCAGGACGAAGCCTCGCTTATAAATGTCTTGCTAATACCATTGCATAGACATCAGAATGCTCTGCACCGCCATTACTACGGCAGACCAGTGGCTATGGAGCTTCCTCATCTCCCGCACGACGCCCTACATGATTACATCCCTAGGATACGGGACATATATGTTCTTTGGCGCGCTCATGATAATCATGGGTTTCTGGGCCCTATTCTTCGTTCCTGAGACGAAGGGTAAGCTAAAGAAGCCTGCAGACCTTGCTTGCCAAAAACAAAAAAAGAACACTACTAACTCCATTCAGGCCTCACCCTCGAAGACATGGACAGACTTTTCAACCAGAGTACGGCGAAGACGGTCTGGATGTCGCTGGTGCAGAGAAGGAGCATGGACGATATCCTGGAAGAGCGCAGGCAGCAGGCCGTCATATACGACAGCAAGGAAAAGGCCGAATTGGAGCAGATCGAATCGGCCGATGTGAACCGCCGCAGGTAGAGGTAAAAACGAGTAAATATTGGAGGCTGGCTCCCGCTGTTGGTCAAATCTCTTTCTCTTGTTTGTCTATTTGTTTATCTTTGAGGCAGGCCCTCTCAAGGCAGGTCCACAGTATTTAAGTATCTTTATCCCTCCTTCAGAGGTGCAGACAACTAAGACAACCAAGACAGCCTTTTCCTCTCCTCTCTTCATTCCCTCAGCCAGGGTAGCGGGGGGCAGCCTCCTAGGCTATTGTAAAAGACGTTACGTTCACTTATAAAATACCCCCCACTGAGTCGAAATAGAACGGAACGCAGGTGTTTGGCCGCCGCCCTTGTCTCTATGTCATTGCTGCCCTACCACCACTCCCATATTCCAACAGTATGATACCCATCATCGTGGGAGAACAGGCGCATGTGTGTGGCAACTGAACACTACAAGTACCGTACCTTGCCTGTTGCCTGTATGCCCCTGACACTGGGCCTTCGGGGTCTTCCTACTCCTTTAGGTGCCGTCTACCCCTCTTTCTATCCCTAAGTCTTCCCAAGTCTTCCCACATTTACAACCACTCTAAGCTATTCTGCGCGATACTGAGCGGGGCTCCAACGGAAAGATTTTAATTGATCTAGCAGATATTTCTAATTCGGATGTGACTTTCTATCCTAGGTCAATTGAAACCCATTAATGATGATTTCATCTTCCGCCAGACTACTCATCATGTCATCCTCCGTGAACCTGTTCCAAAATCCTTCTTCAGCCGCCAGTCTGCGGGAAGAAAACACCTCTTGCGCCACGTCTTTCACCTGTTTCTGCACTTTCTGCGCAGACGGCCACACGGCAGCCATGGCTTTTTGAGCACCGGTGTATAGACGAATGCGCTGCTTGAGGGCTTCGTCCTGACTGGGCGGCAGCAGAGCCGCCCAACACGATAAGTCGACGATCGAAGCTAGTGTGATCACGCAGGTGAAGAAGTGCGTGTGTTTAAGTAAGGGCAGGGGCAATGCAATGAGTTCCGAGATATTCTTCGCGGCTTGGATAACCTTTGCTGCATGGATATTGTCGGTTGGTCCCCCAGCTACACCTTCATGAGGAGCGCAAGAATTAATACTGCGTGCAACGGAGGTATCCAAGCGAGAATGTTGTTTATGGAGGAGGATGGTACTCCTGCAGAATTATCAGCACATACACACACACATATATAGCCAAATAGGCGAAGGACTTACGCGTTGGTGATCATTTGCGCCTGAAACAGCATCTCGTCTGCCTTCCCCTCTTCGAGAACAAGCCTCCTCGTCGGTGGAAGATGCAGGGTCCAATTGACCAAGTACGCATCGGTTCTGGCGATAGCCGGATCATCAGGAAACCCAACTTTTGGGAGGTTTAGAATCCTAGACAGGTTTATAATGGCCGATATTCGGTATGTGAACGAGGAGAATACGACATCATCTCCAGAGAAATCGCTATCGTTGAATTCTTCTAGCGAGCGAGGGCGAGGGATATTCTGAATGGGTCAGTCGAACGGTCCAGCAAGAGAAAGAGTGGATACTTACTCCTGTCATATACTCGTGCTCGTCGCAGGGAAGCAAGACGGTTGACGAAACCTGATTTAACCAGAAAGAACTCTGCTGATGCATGCCGGCGATCATTCCATCCACAACGAAGAGCTCCCACCACGTCCTTCGCCAGCTCTCTTCGAGAACGGGCAGGCCTTCGCCATTCAGGCTCGCAAACTCTCTTTGATTCATCCCAATTTCTAATGCAATTTCCTCCGCCTGTGTCAGGAAGGCCGAGGCGCGCTTTAGCTCCGAGCTGCCGTCGAGTCCGATAACCATCAGCAGGTTCGCCTGGACGGTAAAACCATCCCTTGGACACAAGGGTGCAGATAGCTGGTGTATGGCCTCCTCGGCAAGCAATGATGTGGGGGCTGACTGGACGTAGAATGAGCCGAGGTAGCGTATTGCGGCCAAAAGATGTGGCATAGGGCGGGTTTTTAAATAGTTAAACAGGTAGGTCCGTGGGAGGACAAATGGATGTGATGGGTGTATATAGTAGAAGAATGCCTCGAGACAGCGATCTGTGAGCGTTGCCGTGGAGTTCTGGGAAGGCTCAGTAAGAAACGCGACGTCTGTATTGCCAATAAGGGGTATACTGGGGCTGCCTGGTATATCCGTACCGGAGGGTAGCCCCGCAACGGATACGTCCGTCATGATTCTAGCCGCTTCCGGTCTTGTTGTGGAATAGGAAGGGTCCGGAGCGACGGCCGGACATGGTTGGGTACCTACTTCATCTTTAGTGCCATAATCAACGAGTGCAAGCAACAGCATACTAACCCGATGGGTCCAGTGCTTCTGAATTGGACTTAGCCCTTCTAGATGTCTTATATCCACGACGCGATTGAACAAAGCTGCACTCCACCTTTCGTGAAACGCATCTCGCGCATGGCTTAACACCGTCGCATTTTAGATGTTTTGCCCGACATGCGAGGCACGCGGCAGCGACAAGAGCCTTGCTTTTGTCTTCGACAGTGGGGCTTGAGGCCGGACTGTTAGGATTCATGTTGGCTATTTCACCTGTTTGCGGCGAGAGGGGATCAAGGGCTGAATTCATCATGGGTGGCAGTTTGTGGTATGTATTCAAGGGAGGGAACCAGCCTGGGTGAGGCTGCTGCGCCTATCTAGCTAGATTGGTATGAGGACCCCCGAGGTCACGGGACTGGCCAGAGGCAGGTGAAACCGGCTGCCAACAAGTTCCAATCAAGCGCCACCTTGTTTCAAGCTCCGGGTGCTGACGAGTTGTAGCCTCAGACTGCGAAGTGGCGATAAAAACTTTCATGGTCCCCGATCCAGATTAGTCAACCTAATATTAGTAAAATGATAATTCGTGAGGTCCCCGAGGGAGGTCCCCGAGGGAGGTCCCCGAGGTTCCCGTGGTCCCCCTTGGCGTGGTAAAGGTAAGACGAGGGGCGACCAATCAGGGGCGCTCTCGCTCGGTGTACGGAGTTTTTAAAGGGGAAATTTTGGGTCAGCTGAAGCTGAGGCGAGCGAGAAAATCTTATCGGCCAATCACATCACGGAGATATGTGTCTTTCGGAGGGTTACCTCAACACGAACCACATCCCATTTCTGACATCACCATGACATGCATGAATTGACGTTAGTCTAAGGGTGGGACGCAGGGTTGGATCGGTTAGGACCCTCGGTCGGGCTCACATTTGCCGCCGGGGGCACCTCAACCTTCCATTTCTGACCTCACTGTGATATGCATAGCATTAACTTACTGGGGCTAAGCGCCGGGAGCAGGGTTGAGCCAGTTGGGACCCTCAGGTCAGCTCCCATGGATGTACGGAGTACGCCCGGTGCACCGACATCAGCTGAGGTCCTGGGCAACTGTGGCCAAAGCCCACCTTCACCCCCTCCCCCTTTTCCTCTCCGGGCCGTTTCGTAGTTGTCTTCGGCGGAAAGGTCACAGCCCACTTAAAATATGACAAGGGTGTGCGCCATTTCCCGCAAATACCAGAAAACCCAAGCGTCTCTTCTAGTACAACAGCGCGGTGGACCTCGAGGGACTTTACACTGAATGAAGCCCACGTTTTGTATACACATGGACCCACTCCGGGCGGTTGCCACGCAGAATACGTAAGCTGCGCCAGGGCTCTTCTGGAGCCTATTAAATTCCATGCCATGTTACTGGGTCACCGAGCTACGGGTTTACCAAATCGCGGGCTTCCCAGCTGGTGCTCGGGGACCAGGGTACGCCCGGCGCCAGAGCAAATCGGGCACCAGAGCAAGCTCTGTCCCACGACATATTATCGCACTACTTATATAAGATATACCGTGGTCACAATGAGCCGATCCCGCAAATTCCAAACAAGTCACGACGAGAACGTACCCCCGGAAATAACCGCCACCATCCTACGTCATGGCAGTCCCTCGCCCATTGTCGGATATCCCATCATCGCGAGACATCTTCACTGCCGATGTCGAGAAAACAGCTGGTGATGTACACCTGCAAAATACCACGGTCAACAACTTTGCATGGAAAAATATTACTGTCACCGTGAAAGATCACAAGACGAAGCAGCCGAAGGCCCTCCTAAACGATGTCAATGGAGTTCTCAAGGCTGGTAGGTTAACATCACATTGAAGGATAGAAATGGCACTGCTGACCTATATCAGGCGAAATATGTGCCTTGATGGGCCCCTCTGGATGCGGCAAAACAACGCTGCTGAACGTCCTTGCACATCGCGATGCCGCCGCCGGAGCAAAGGTCGACGGCGCGACCTTAGTCAACGGCACCAATCAATCCCGAGAGGCCTTCCGCCGAATGAGCTCATACGTAGAGCAAGAGGATGCTCTCATCGGGTCCCTGACCGTACGAGAGACTATGAATTTTGCCTCACGCCTGTCTAACCTATCGTAAGTTATTTGAGTTCTCGTTGTAAATCCCCGATATAAGCTTACCAAATCTCTCAGCGGCTTATCGAAATCAGATCGTATGAGTCGAATTGATGGTCTCCTGGATTCATTCGGCCTCCGAAACCAACAGCATACACTCATCGGGACCCCTATCCGAAAGGGCATCAGTGGAGGCCAAAAGCGCCGTGTCAGTGTTGCCAGCCAGCTGATCACATCCCCGAAGTTGTTATTCCTCGACGAACCCACTAGTGGCCTTGACTCTGCTGCCAGTTGGGAAGTGATCTCATTCATCAAGACCATTGCCAAAAAGAACAGCGTAAGTTGATAGTCGGTCCTAGCAGATGTCCAGCGCTAACAAATAATAGTTGATTGTAATTGCGAGTATCCACCAACCTTCGTCGGCTACCTTTCAGCTCTTTGATAAGGTACTCTTGCTCTCTGCAGGAAGACCTCACTACTTCGGTTCTGTTCCTGAAATGGCACCCTTCTTCGAGGCCATGGGCCACCCAATCCCGGTGCATATGAACCCCTCGGAGTTTGTCCTTGAGTTGATGAATGTCGACTTTTCAGACAACCAAGAGGCTGCAAGACAACAACTTGATGACATGCAAATGTCATGGGAATCTTCTGCTCTGTCGGAATCGACTGCCGCAGATATCAGAGACGTTATCCAGCGATCATCTAGCCAGGCTATGCCCGACGCAAAGCTCGCAAGGGCAGGCTTCCTCACTCTTGTCCTCGCCTTGGTTCACCGAGCATTTATCAAGAGCTATCGAGATGTCATCGCATATGGCATTAGAATTGCCATGTACTTGGGACTTGCCATAATGATGGGAACAGTTTGGCTAAGACTCGGATCTGAGCAAGACTCCATCCAGCCATTCATCAACGCCATCTTCTTCGGCAGTGCTTTCATGAGCTTCATGGCTGTCGCCTATGTTCCAGCCTTCCTGGAAGACCATGCTACCTTTTTTAAGGAACGGGAAAACGGGCTATATGGCGCCGCACCTTTCGTCATAGCCAACTTCATCATCGGCCTCCCATACCTCTTCATCATCACTGTCCTGTTCTCTGTTGTGGCATATTGGTTGTCCGGCTTTGAACCTACAGCAGAGGCATTTTTCACCTGGATTATGTGGCTATTCCTAGACCTGGTAGCTGCTGAGTCTTTGGTTGTACTTGTGTCATCGATATTCCCCAACTTCGTCGTTGCACTTGCACTGACAGCATTCGCCAACGGTCTCTGGATGTCTGTCGGAGGCTTCCTTGTACCACCGAAGATCCTCAATGTCTTCTGGTACTATGCATTCTCATACATTGACTACCAGGTGGGTTCTAAATCCTAAATCCCTTTTGGTTTAACGGGACACGATAACTAACGATTTATAGCGATGGGTCTTCCAAGGCATGATGGTAAATCAATTTCAACATCAGACATATACCTGTGGCTCGGGCTGCAATTGTATGTATCAAACTGAGCTTGCGCCTCAGTGCCGGATCGCTGGAACCGGTATTCTGGACCAGTACGGGTATAAGACTGGTTTAAGGGGAACATGGGTTGGGATCCTCATTGGCATAATTGCTGGTTACAGACTGCTTGGGTGGCTTATACTTGTAGTCCGGAAGTAGGAGGGGTGACCAGACACCGTCTTGATGGGAAGAGTCCTGGACGTACTTCGGACGACTCGGCGGCGGCTTGGGGGCTTGAGGACATGGTTGAGCAAGAAAAGAAACGTGCAATATGTATTAGAAGTAGGCCTAACCTGCATTTACAATAGATAATAATAGTGTTATATAGTCCCAATACTAGTCTATCCTGCCCTTACTTCTCGGTACTTTATTTTCAAACGCCGCTATTGATGTGATGTAGGGTGTCATCCATCGGGTATTGTCTCATGGAATAGAACCACAAAGTAGGAAGCTTTTGAAGAAGCTTTTTCATGGCCTTGTGATGTTCCCCTCTAGGAATAATATAACCAGAAGGGATACAGCTCCGAAAGTCCCTATTCCAAATGCGCAGGGGTTGTCCAATTATGTACTCCAGTGTTGCATCAGTAGGTCAAAGGGGGATTCTAGAAAGTCTGTCGTAGTCACAAGTCGAGGAGTGAGGGCGTTCAGATGTGAAAGTCACACTCAAGGGCCCGAACCGCACTCTCGGGCTCTCGTGCGAGTTATACAATAGGGTCAGAATAAAGGAGTCGTATTCGGGTGACATAGAACTAAAACTTAAACGACTGGGTCGACGAATCTAAGGAGACTGCCCTCCTTCTATGCCTAAGCATCATCACATTTTTACTTGCTTGAGGCTCCTCTCCGGGATACGAAACGGGATAGGGCCATCTATGGATCGTCGCTTCCGTCTTTGCGGAACCATACCTCACGGAGAAGACGGATAGCCTTTCTTTGCAGATCATGTTGCTGGACTAGTCGAAGAAGGGGTGGTGTAATGCAACGGGGCACTCCTACTGTGACCCGGCTGGGCTCACGGAGGCGGGGTTATCAGGATTCCTACCCGTTTCGCTTTAGTGCTTAATTACACTCCAGTTTTTGACTTCCATTTGGCGCAGTAACCAACCCATGTGGGTCTCAACATCAATCCAACCTGGCGCTCACGTGAAGGCTGGCAGAGGGATAAGGTAGTTGGGCGGGATGCGGGGTGCTCGTCCCTTGATTAGGCATTCCGGATAAGGAGGTAGAGACCGAAATAAAATCACTCAAAAATGATAGCAATATACTGCCTTAGATCCCATGGATCCAGTGCCGGCCCGGCAGGCTTCAATTCTTTGGCCCGCGGCACTCGCTTAAAGTCTCTCCTGTATGGTTCCCTTCGTGTTGCTTAAAAAGCTAGCTTTTAAAGTTTGTGGTCCGTACACGCCTAGGTTTGCAAAAGTGCTCGTGATTGGTAGGCAGGTGTAATACAACCCGTCCATAGTGTATCTAAATCAACATTAGCCTGGAGCGACTTTGACATCCATAGTCATCAGGCCAGTAGACTTGCAGAGGGCTGCTGAATACTCGCGACTATGGGATTCTATATGCTGTCTGGTAATGGTATGGAAAAAAATCAAGTGCGCGTTTCAAACTTTCCTAGGCTGGTAACCCTTTGGATGGAGTATGCCATTCCTATTAAACGTATTATACAACTGTACGCAATCCTCCAGACCCTCAGCTTCATCTCGTTCCACGACCCATGCCATCGGAAATTAACATCGACACAAGAGTCGTACAAATTATGATAGACAACGGCGAAATAACGAATCTGGAACTATATACAGCCGACAAGGGACTCACTTATTTGCACGCTCCTTTGGTTAACCCCTGCTCTCGCCAAGACATCCCCCCTCACTACTTTAACCGCGTCGCACCCGGCTGGCTCGGGTTAATAGCTACCAGCAATTGTATGCAGAGGCGGGCAGGGTGGAGTAGTATTAGAGTTGAGAAGTAATTCAGGTTTGTGTGGGGTATCTCAGGCCGGCGTGTTGGTATTTATACCACACGTAGGAGCACAGTCTTCTGCGGACCTTGGCTCTTAAATATCGCCGATTTAACGAGCGGTTACACGTTAGTCATGGCGATTGACTGGCGAACTCTGGTAGCCTTTGTGGCGTTTCTGCTTATAGGTTGTTCGGGGCTGTTGGATGACCCTATCGTGTCTTTTCACGACAGCGAATCCGCCCTCGACATCACCGGCTCCGATATTATCCACTCTCAAGATGATGAAATTGGTGTTCATATTGCGGCCGGTAGTCTGGCGACAGATCTCGAGCAGATAACTGGAATAAGTAGGAGTGTTCTCAAGTGGCAGGCCCCCGACAGCAACTCGACGGACCCGTCTACCCTCGCCACTGCCATTATCGCAGGCTCTCTGAACTCATCCTTGATTCGGCACCTCTCTGAGAAGGGTACAATTGATGTGTCCGACATAGAAGGTAAATGGGAGTCGTTCATAACGACGGTCGTCGAAGATCCGCTCCCACACGTGGAGCGGGCGCTCGTGATTGCAGGAAGCGACAAGAGAGGCGCGATATTCGGTATTTACACCCTGGCTGAGCAGTCCGGCCAGTCACCGTACGCTACTTCCTTTTTGAAAAAGAAGCCTCCAGGCTCCTAACGCACTGACGTTACCACCGCAGGTATCACTTCTTCGCCGATGTGCCCACCAAGAAGCACGACGAGATCTACGCTTTCTCCAAAACTGTCACTCAGGGCGAGCCGAGCGTCAAGTACAGAGGCCTCTTCATTAACGATGAAGAGCCGGCGCTGAATGGGTGGTGGTCCGCGTACAACAACCAGACCCGCCATCCCCTCAACACTGACTTTTACGCCCACGTATTTGATCTCCTCCTCAGGCTAAAGGCCAACTACCTCTGGCCGGCAATGTGGGCATCGTCAACCCCAGCTCCGGGTAATTCCTTCTTTGTGGACGACTTGTCAAACCAGCAACTCGCAAACGACTACGGAATCGTCATATCTACTACCCACCACGAGCCCATGCAGCGGGCGACGAATGAGTGGAATGTAACGGAGACAGGGCCCTGGGATTGGTCCCTCAACAGGGATAACATTACGAAGTTCATGGACGAAGGTATCGCCAGAGCGGGGGCTAATGAGTCTTATTTTACGCTTGGAATGAGAGGACTTGGCGATGAGACCATAACTGCCGAAGATGCGGCCGGTGTCCTTACAGAGATTTTCGAGGTCCAGCGAGGGATTATCGAGAAGTATCACGGCTCAAAGACTGCAGTTCCTCGTAAGTTCGCCAATTTTATTCAAAACCGTCGCATTAGTGACTACGCTAACACGATATTCAGAGGTATGGGCCCTGTACAAGGAGGTGGTGGCGTACTACAATGCCGGCCTGGACCCTCCGGACGACGTGACGCTGCTACTACCGGACGACAACTTTGGTAACATCCATCGGCTGCCCACGGGGAACGAGACGGAGAGGCCCGGAGGATCAGGCGTAAGACCTCTCAACCTAGCTAGATATCAGCACTACTCTGACATCGCGATATTAGGTGTATTTCCACCTGGAGTATGTCGGCGCTCCGAGATCGTACAAGTGGGCCAACACGAACAATCTCGTATGTTAGCCTATGGTTACTCAGAGACACTAGGACCGTTCGCTAACAAGGTGTGCAGGCGAAGATTTACAAGGAGCTTTCTCAGGCCTACCTGCGCGGCTCGGACCGCATATGGGTCATCAACGTGGGGGATATCAAGCCTATGGAGGTACCCTTTAACTTGGCAATGGACATGGCTTGGAACATTGACTACTTCAGTTTTGAGAAGATTCCTTCCTACCTGGAACGGTACGCAGCAAGGGAATTCGGCGAAGCGCACGCGGAGGAAACTGCCAAGCTGCTTCTGGAGTTCAGCCACCTCATTGGCCTCCGAAGATACGAGTCGATATCATCAGGAACCTTCTCTGTCGTCAACTATCACGAGGCGGAGCGTATAGTAGCACGGTGGAGGGCCCTATCCGATCGTGCCAAATCCGTCCATGATCAACTATCGGAGGACCTCAAGCCTGCCTTCTACCAACTGGTATACTATCCCATCGCGTCAGGGGCACTTTACGTCTCCGTGACAGTCGGTATCGGTGTTAACTACCAGCATGCCCGGGAGCGCCGCAACTCAGCCAACACCCTTGCGTCGCAGATCCTATCCGACTTTGATAAAAGTTACGATCTAGTCGAGGACTGGGATGCCATGCTTGGTGGGAAGTGGGCAAGGATGATGTCGCAGTCCGTCTACGACCCTGTTCCACAGGAGCCGAAGCTGTGGGCGGGAGCGTCACGCGACATGCTCAGCAACATATCGTACGTGCAGCTCCGCCAGAACATGCAGTTCTCGCAAGGTAACCTGGGGATATACGCCGAGGAGTCGGATAGCCCCATCCAGCAGGGCCGCTGGGCGGAGTCGGTCGACAGCTCGATGTAAGCGCAGCCATCTAATCCTACCCGTAGGCACTAACCCTAACCCCAACCTAGGCCAACCGTGCAGTATCCCGCGCGGCTCCCCGTCATGGATCCATACGGTCCAGCCCGGCGATATGTTGACCTTTTCCACCGAGGCGATTATCGCGTGGCTATAGACTGGGCGCTTGGTGATTTCCCGGTTGACTGGATCACGGTTTCACCTAGCTCAGGCACGCTCGGTGATGATCAAATGGACGAGCGACTGACGGTTACTGTCGACTGGGACAGCGTCCCTGAGGGTTTCAACGACACTGTTGAGATAAGCATCAGGGCTACACCTGCGGGGTACCCGTACTTCGATCTGATTCGCGTGCCTATCCTGAACACACGTGTCCCAGACGACTTTGAAGGATTCCCTGAATCAGCGGGTTTCATCTCCATCGAAAGTCCCCACTTCCAGCGTAGTTCTTCCAAAGAGAATGCCACTGCTGGATTTGAGGCTATACCACACCTCGGGAGCCGCAGCGAGTCTGGCTCAGTGGCCGTCAGACCGTTCCGGGCGGCTCGCCGTGAAAGTGCGGCACAGGCGGCATGGGTGGAGTACGATATCTACCTATTCAGCGACTCGGATGATGTAACGGCCACGCTGTACATCAACACCTGCCTCGACACGGACCCGAACCTAAAGATGCAGTACTCACTCACCCTGGATTCAGCGCCAACGAACATGACGCGGGTTCTTGGCGACTATATATCAGAGCCTTACGTAGGGGATGTGCCGCCAGTCTGGATGGCTCAGGTGATGGACCAGGTGTGGACCATCAACGTTGGGCTAGGACCTCTGGAGTCCGGAAAACATATTCTTCGGTGGGCTGTGAACTCACCAGAAGTGTACTTGGAGAAGATTGTGCTGGATACGCAGGGAGGGGTCAAGCCGAGCTATCTTGGTCCACCAGAGACCAGACTGGTCGTGAGTAAAGACTGAGACTGCTGTTTAAAATACATGCCTGATCTCCCAACAGTGCAAGATATTTTTAATGCAAAGAAGTCGTGGGGGTGATGAATATGATATTGGATTCGTGCGAGAGAGACGCGGAGGCGCATACTCTTCCTGAACTAAACGATGCCTTAAGAGCTGAAGCGGCCTACGAAAACGCTCGACTATCAGTTTTTTTACAACACCTATCAAGTTTCTCTGAGTATGTAAAGTTCGTGACATCTATAGAGGCATCCACTGTCCCGTGGTGCTTTGTTTGCCACAACTATAGGTCTCTCGTGCAACTGAAAATCAGACCGAGCTTGCGGTCACAGATATTCTAAAGTTGAATAGCCGCTCATCTTTTCTTCTTCTTCTTTTTCTTCTTCCTTCGAGTAATGAGCGTCGATGGCTACTCTCAAAGGTATGTGGGTGGAAGACTTATCAGAGTGTTGAGGAATTTTCTTACTCATGTACGGAGTAAGGTGCAGCAGACATCCAGTCTGGTGCAGCATTGAGTGAATCGTCCACGACCAGCACTTGAACAACGCAGGGGCAAAATACAGAGATGCTACTGATCGCGAACAAAACCACTCCTGCGTAGTGCTATACGAGAAATATTTACATATACCTCGTTCTCGATGGCTTCACCTACCGACCCGACTAACTTACCTTCATTTAGTTAGCTTGTCCCTGTATTACAGGTCTCATACCTGAAGAAAAGGTGCACCAGTGTTTTGGGGATGTGTAAGCAAGGGGCTTTTGAGGGATTTGGATGCAATGTTGAGCATTTTGGGATAGGATCTGCAGTGCCAAGACTTTCTCCTCAAAAGTATTTGAGCCCAGAATGTTGGCCCAGGCTTTGGTCGTGCACAACTCAATTCTGAACACGAAACACATTGTAAAAAGTGCTCCTAGGCTAGTAGATCCTGCAATTTCCCACACGCGAACTGGTAGGGGATATGGGGAAGGCCATATCGCCTGTAAGAACGGGGGTTTTCACAAAACAAATAGCCTGGCCTTCCCTCCCATTGGGGTGTACATAGCGCTAATCATGCGGAATCTGCTTACGCGGGTAAGAATAACCCTAAAAAGGCATAACATAACCCCGATTCATCCTGCCCATGTAATTATGCGGTAGATAAGACCAAATGACCCCCCACGAACACTCGTAAAGGTCCCAATGGTTTTCATTTTGAGGCGCGCCCCTTATCTCACTATGGCCTCCCCTACGTCGCCGAAGCTCAGTCTACTAGAGGATCTCCCTTTACACGTTTTTGAGGGAATATGCGAACACCTGGCCGTCCATAGAGGCAAGCCCGAAAAACGCAGCCTGTCTGCATTAGCTGCGACGAGCAGGTGGCTCTCCTCCGCGACTGCGAGACTCCAGTTCCAGGCGATCCAACTTCACTTCGAAGACATTCCCGCTCTGCACAGAGACGTCGAGAGATGGACGCAGATTCTAGACGCAAGGGACTGTTGGCGCTACGTGCAGCGATTGTGCATCTTGGAGAAGGAGAAAATTGACGAGTGGGACGACGAGGACGACCAGAAGGAGTGGCCCCCCGATAGGGTAGACGACTTCTTCGAACGTGTTTCCCATGAAGTTTGGCCTATGGATAAGGACGACGAGTTCTGGACGCGGCCAGAGCCGATCGCTTTCAACCCTTGGGGGCCTTTTCCCTCCACTCCAGAGGGGAAGGCGGAGAAACACGGGGCCTGGGACACCGTGGTTGGTTTGGTTACTCGCCTTCCAGGTCTCAGGGATGTCGACTATGAGTGCAAGAGTCAGGTACCCCCCAACCTGCTCCGAGCCTTGAACGAGAAGAACGGTGGACCTGTTCGCCTCCATATATCCGGATTTAGTCTCCGTAGCCTTTACCAGGACCCATCGAAACCCCACGACATTGACGAGGACGAGTGGTACCTAGCTACTTCGCCCTGTTTGTCAAGCATCCGCCTTCTAGTCCCCTGTCACCTTGGTCAGTCACGGGGGGTTGACAATGATCGCAGAGTCGACTTTAACGAGGACGCGGTAGGTCAAATGGTGGCGGGATTAGCGCCGAATCTAAAGTCCGTCTCGGTCGATTCGACATATTCACCAAGGGGAACTGCAGAAGACTTCACATGGCTTGGGTTCTTCCCTGGTCGGTCTCCCGACAGCGGGCAGAGGCGCAAAGGCGCCCTCGAGACTTTAGCCGTGGAGAGCGGCGTAGACGCCGACGTCGACACTCTCCAAGCCTGGAGTGGTTATACCGATTTTAATTTGCTCCGCTCCCTTCACCTACGTACTAGCGCGATCCGAGTGCCGGAACTGAATGCCCTTTCCGATATTTGTGAGACCGACGGCCTCGGGTCTCTCCGAAGTCTCTCATTATGGACAGCGGTGTCCTGGGGTGATGACAATGAGGTCGTCGACAATGTGGACGCCGAGCTCGCCAAACTTCTAAGTGCTCTCAAGTTGGAATCGATCGAGCTCAAAGGCCCCTTTTTGGATGAGACATTTGATGCCGTTCTCTCCCGCGGCGCTTCCTTACGGAGGCTCAAGCTCATACCAGAACGTGACTACGATCTACAACGGCTCCCTTTCGTCTTCACACGAAAACGGGTAGAGGCACTCGCCCAGGCTTGCCCAAATATCCAAGACCTCGAGCTACTTATCCCGCGCTCTAAGGGCGATGAGGAGGAGGTCCGAATCTATAATGCTATTGGAAGCCTGCCCCAGCTCGACCGACTAAGTCTCCTGCTTGACTGCTCCAATATTCGTGCTGCCGAGCAAGAGGTGGACAGCGATTCAGACTTGGCTGACCCATCGATCTGCGATGCAATAATCAACCTCACCACGGACCGACGCCTTGCTACGGACATCTTCGACGCCATATGTCTCCATCGGTCGCCTCGGCTTATCAGAATCTATCCCGATGGGATGGGAAACTTCGGGACGGACGTCCTGGAGTGGTCGATGATTTTTATCAGGAACTGCCTTGCACGGGCCTGGATACGGCGTCGGGACGATAGGTGGGGTCACGAGGGGCAGTTCCAGATTACGGAAGTGAGATCTAAGAGTGAAGTGAGCAGCCGGCGGGAACTGATCACGGGCGAGTTCCACCGAGCTTTGGCAAAAGTTTGGCCGGAGGCTAGGTGGCCCGCGAATATTGAGATGATGGAGAGCTTCCCACTTTGGAAACCCGCCTAACATGAGGGGTGAATACGAGTGGGTGCGTGGGCAGCGAGCTTCGCGATAGATCTTGCCAGAGGAGGCCTATGGAGAATGTGGGAACATCCAGACTAGGATAGCCGAGGGAGAGTCTGCAGTAAACACACCTAGTGCAGCAATAGGTTATTCTTCCTGTACTATGTTTTAATCTCGTACCGGAGTTGAGAGGCACCCGCCATCCCCGTCTCTTCAGAAACTCACGAACGACCTAGGAAAGCTCGGTGACGGGGCTTCCCCCATATTCGCGGATGACTGAGTTACGATGATCACCCCTTAGCCCTGAGGGATACATCCCTATGTACTTCTCCAACATCGATCCCTATCCTACTCTATGGGTAGTCCATATCCTGTAAAGTACGACAAGAGCCCACTTGACCTGAGCGATTCCAGATTTGTTAAAAGCCAATAATAAATGGGTCGGTCTAAGTAGTAAACAACAACTTCGGCAGTCAATTTGCATGATCAGGGAGTGCGCCTTCTATCAGAGAGCAATTAAATGGGTTAAGTCGTTTCATTTACGCGTTAGATAAAGGTAGTAATAGAGACCAAGAGAGGTAGCTCCTCCCTCCCAAGATCACTAAAGGATAGAAAGTCAAGTAAAGAAGAACCAATCGACCGCCAGATCAACTACCTCTAGCACCATAGAATGCTTCAACTAATAGCAGCCCTCGCTTCGTGTATAACGACTATAAGATGGAGAGGAATGTTAGCATTTGCGTCAAAGATACTTGATTGCAATATACAACAGGCGACATTACACAGAAGACAGCTACCTGAATGTGACGTTGTTTCCATGATGATGCGGTCTGGTGAAATTGATTGGAACTCACAGTAGGACGACCGAACTCGTTGAGGGAGGTCAGGTGGAGAGGGAAAAGTCAGCACCGTCCCGAGCAACCCACGCCTAAGCCTTAACACCGTTGAAGGCGAGCGTGTTGGGGCTTCCAGTACCAGGGGAGGAGATGACTCCCTTGGTGGCAAGGGCAATAAGCCTGTCAGTGGTGATCTTGGGGGTGGTCAACCCCTCGAAGGCCTTCAGGTACAGCACAAGCCCCGCAATGTGAGGAGTAGCCATCGAAGTCCCAGAGATGTTGTTGGTAGCAGTGGTGCCGCCGATCCAGGTGCTCAGGATGCTCACGCCAGGGGCGAAGATATCAACGACAGACCCGTAGTTGCTGAAGGACGCCCTCTTGTTGTTGACATCGATAGCGCCGACAGTGATAGCGTTGGGAGCCGACGCAGGGGAGTAGTTGGCAGCGTTCCTGTTATCGTTGCCAGCCGCGACGACAGTAAGGACATTCGACTTGTAGGCAGCCTCGACAGCAGCATTGAACGCAGCAGAGTATCCACCGCCAAGCGACATAGAGATAACAGACTTGGACTGACGACCCTTGGCGATGATATCATTCACGGCCCACTCATAGCCATCAATGACATTATCGGTGGTGCCCTAATGTTTTTTTGTTTCGTCAGCCTTCAGATTCAGGTGCTTCATTTCCCTGCCTATGTTCTAATCGGCTCCGCGCCCCATCGAACCATGATGAAATAGATAGCCGAGGAAGGAAGAAATGCTAGCCGATATACCGTGAAGGACAAGAAGGAGTAGATAACACAGCTAATATATAAATAGGAAACAGGGTGCCTTACCGAACCAGAAGAGTCAAGCACCTTCACGGCGACGAGGTTGGCCTTCTTCGAGACACCGTAGTCCTTAGAGGCGATTGTCCCGGCACAGTGGGTTCCATGGCCGTTCCCGTCAGAGTTGACGTTGTCAGCAGCATTGTAGCCCCAGGTGGCACGGCCCTCGAAGGACGAGTGAGCAGTGTAGATACCGGTATCGACAACATAGGCATAGGTGCCCTGGCCAGCCGTCGAGTCGTAGAGGTAGCTAGTGTGGCCGGGAGTGGTATGCGAGATGCTACCCAGGCCCCAGGGGGCGTTGTTCTGAGTGACAGTCGCATAGATGCTCCAGACTTGGACGGGTTCGACAGCGAGGACCTGTGGATATTAGCGGGGGGTGAAAAGGCAGGCGCCCTATTGCCCTAGTCCTCAATGGGAGGCAGAGATTGGGTTGGGGGATGGAGATGATGCTCTATACGAGATCACGGTTGTGGGGATCGGACAGGGCTAAACTATACCTCGTCGCTGGCGCGGATCTCCTCGATGGTCTCCTCATCGAATTGGCCCGAGTATCCCTTGAAGTGCTTGTTCCACACCTTGTCCACACCGGAGCCCCGCTTCTGGATGCTCCGGCTGTGAACGTTGGCAGCCCACGACACGTGAGAGTCAACGGAGCTGACGTCGCTCTTGAGCGTGATAATGTACTTATCCGCGACAACAGCCGCAGCCGGGGCGGGGGCCGCGGCAACCTGGCCGAGGAAGGCCCCGAGGAGGAGGCCGAGAGCCTTGAAGTTCATCATGATGATAGAAGTACCGTAAGAACGAATCTGGGTGTTGTCTGGTGTGGTATTTGACACTGAGCTTCAGTCTGGAGTGATGATGAAAAGGCGACGAAAGGGGGATATTCGAAGCCTTTTTATATCCAGTCGACAGTTGAGGTTTAACCCTTGGCGAGGCGATATAGATATTCACCTTCCACTTCAAGGATCAAGGATGGTTAGCATGTCGCCTTCTACGATATTTCTTATCTGCGCCGTAGCATCGTAGCTAGCTGCGGAGCTTGAGGCCATGAAGAAAGACGTCTAGCAACGTGAGTCCACCCCGCTGCTAACCAATTAAGGTTCTATTCCCGGGTAAGTATGCGTGCCTAGACGCCCCGTGTCTTGAAGCTTCCGAATCCGGTCTGGAGCCATCATGACGTGATGTAGAACAACTAGACAGGGATTGCTAGAACCCGTATTAGAGAAGACGGCAGTCTATCCTCTGTCCCCACAGTTTATCGCAGACCCAACAGCTTTATTCTCCATTTAATCACGGGGCAGGATCGATAACCGCGCGTAGATTCGAGTGTCACATGCGACCGGCCGTGACTTACTGGAATAAGAAAGTGCCAAATTTATGGTAGTACTGGCTTCCAGCCCCCCACTCCTGTTCGGGCATGAATCTGGCCCTTGGAGGGGTCTGCTCCACTCATCTCGCCATACCAGGGTGGATTACGCAGAGAGGAGGGGAAAAAGGGGGGGGGCTGTGTGGGGCTCAGGGGAGATCGACGATCTGCGCGGACCTTTTACCCTGCGATACTGTCCCACCAATGCTACCGTGCCATTGACCATTGGGCTCAAAGGCAAAGCACCCGCCAATAGCAATCGCCCGTCGCCATGGTCATATTTCCCCCGCCCACACATTGGTATCAAGGATCGAGGACACAGGGGAACTTTGTAAACGTACATGGGCTTATTTAGACTGCCAAGGGCGCTCCGGTCAGATCATTGCCGGAGTGAGATTCGAAATGACCCCAGTAGATCCCGCCATAGGATGTGATGGAACCCCAGATAGTACGGATTAGAATCGTTGAGATAAAGCCATAGATAGGTTAAATCCTAACAATGTCCACCACCGGCTATAGGGCCGCGCAGGTGTTTCGCTCGCGCTATGGACCATCGGGCACTTGAAGAGCAACCCAAGGGTCAGTATTATAACGTCTGATGGCGTCAAATAAGACGTAATACAATACACAAAAATTAGATAGATTTCTATAGCCTTCATTACATATCCATTTCTGCGGGTGTCATATCATAGTAAACCCAGAAGTCAAGATGATAGTGTTGTTGCAGCACCTGCAGCATAACGCTTGCGCTTCTTACTGGCAGTGCCTAATGCTTTTAACGGTCCAAATGAGTGGTATGAATAGATGAAGGCGTGATGATAGTCAATTCGGGAAGGTCACAACAGTTTAAGGCTGTCTACGTTCACTTGTATTATCCGCTCATCTCGATCAATTCTTCCGTGTGTCTCTCCCACCTGCCCAAGAGGGATGCCCGAGGTATTGTGTTCCGCGCTATGCGGTGTTCTGGTAGCTAGTTGCCTATGCCCCGCTGCTCCGACTTGTAATGAGTCACGATTCCAGAGATTGTGGGCTACAAGTACCCGGACCTTTTTACGAGCAGTCATGCTGTTTGGTAGTTTCTATAAAGTTTGCTTACGAATGCGGCTCTCTCTAACATGCACGAGGGTCTCGCTAAGAGACCGAGGTTCAGCGGTGCCAGAAAAACGAATAGTAAGGAACCGCCTGCGTTTGACTACCGGCCTAGGTAATTTATGGCAAGGTACAGATGATACCATACTGGAGCGCAAAGCGCTTGGGCCACTCGCAGTGGCTATAGTGACAGAGTTATTAATATAGGGAATTCTTTGCTCCTTCCTACAGAGGACGTCTCCCGAGGCCCACTCTTTCTTCAACGGAACTATTTAAGGTTACACGGGCCACCTGCCAAGAGGGACCTTTGACATTTCTTCAACTGCCACCCGTCCAAAGTCCCCCGAGACCCGCCACCCGGGCGAGAATGTCACCCTACCTGGCTCGACGGCAAACTACTCCCCAACGAGCACGCTGAGGCGAGATTGTTATCTATGAACTCAAACGGCAGGGCTACGTCTTCACCTTCTCTTTACCAAAACATGGAGATGGACCCTACCATGCATGAATGTTCATCATCTAGACTTCCGATACTCACCAATACATACAATTCAACTCCCCCCATATCATCGTCCCCGAGACGAGGATCCCCCCCTTCCCCCCTTTTCCTTTAGATCCGTGCCTCAGCCAACGCGCAGCTGTGCATTTTCCAACCGGGCGAACCACGGAAGTCCTGGGCTATATACGGTGTTGTTGTTGAAGCAGCGAGACCTTTATTGCCCGACTCTGCTAAACAAGGGACTACAATACCACTTTCACGCGGGACCACACCATCGAAGGAAGCAGATAGGAGATGGCCCTCGAGAGGTAGAAGTGAGGGGTGGAAGCTCACGGCCTCATCTGGCTAAGCGACACCCAAGCCAAGGCATCCGCGTGGTCCAGGAAACATGTCAGCCACCGCCAAGCCGGCCTCACTAAGGCGGAATGCAGCCTTCTCAGCCGAGCACCCGCAGGCCATGTTGTATATTACGGAATTGCTTAAACTAGCGCAAAGTCCCCGGTCTCGAGAACCCAACATGCCAGTGAAACCTGGGCCTCGTGTCTTTTGAGCACGTCATGTTCTATAGTAACTATGGCAGTACCATCTTACATCCATCTCCTCGGGCCATGAAGTACGTCTCTGCCACTGAGCCCAAATTTCCGCACTCATCTTCAGGTACGGGCGAATTAGAACGCGGATATGCGCGGTCAGGTCAGGTCCGATGTCGACCGGCACTCCCGTTGCGTCGGCAGACTATGATCCCTCACGTCATTGTGCGGTCAATATCCGAGATGTGATATTCGTTACTCTACACCAGTTAACGAGTTCCCTGGCGCTACGCCCAAAATAAGCGACTGTACAAATCTAATCCTCCTTGTAGACTCTCACCTTGTAATCGTCCAGCCACTTATCCTCGATAATGACGAGCTGAGTCTCCTGTGTCTTCCTGAGGTACTCATCCTCCGGCGTGTCCCTATAATCTTCCCTATCGATATCCATGAAGCCCTCCTTGGCAATTGAGCGAGGGGTGATCATGAGAGAGCGTCCTGCCCGAATCGTCTTAGTTCAACCACCTTTCAAACACACCGTGGTGGCGGTGGGACAGGCAGGCAAGAGCTTACCGTTGATAGACTTGTCAGTCGCAATGCGCATCATGCACCCCGCCACGTCAATCTGCTCGCCGAACTCGATGCCGCGGTCGAGAAGCCACTTCTCGTACTCGGCGGTGCGGATGGCGCTCTTAATCCAGCAGGGCGCGACGTAGCTAATACGGATGCCTTGCTCCCAGCTGTTGCGGCGTGCGGTGCGCATGAAGCCACGAAGGCCGTACTTTGTGGCAGTATACTCCCAGTTTCCCTATATCCCGTCAGACAGACGAACAAGGATAGCGCGAAAAGGGTGTATGGAAGGAAGATGGAGATAAAGGGGAGGATTTACCGGTGAGTCGATCCACGCTACCATACTGCCCGTGATAATGAAGCACCGGTCCCTGTCTTCTGTATCGGGCTGTTTCCGGAAGTAGTGCACCGCCAGCTTCCATGTGTATAGAGTGCCGTCCATGTTAACCCTCACAATATTGAGGTTCGGCTTGGTGGGCTCGCCATTTGGATCTAGAGTACTCAGTCAATCCCACGATCCTCCATTGAGGGTAATAGAGTCAGCCAACTTACCATCAAGATTCCACAAGCTATCCCCTGAACTCCGGCTAATCCCCGCATTTGCAATCACCACGTCGACACTACTACTTGGGCTCCGACTCTTCGCCGTCTCAAACATGGCCTTCTGCTGCTCCCAGTCCCGGATGTCGCACGTCACAAATACGCAGCGGTCGGCACCGTCCTTGTTCAGCTCCGCCTCGATTGCCTTTCCGCGCGCCTCGTTGACGTCGGCAAAGGTCACGAAGGCGCCCGCGGATACGAACTCGCGGACTGTGACCTCGCCCATACCGTTCGCGCCTCCGGTGACGATGACGGACTTCCCAACTACCTTGGCCCGGTCGGGGACCACGGTGTGGTCGGTGGGGCCTGTGTAGGTGTAGCGCGGGAGAGGCATTGTAATAGGGTTTTGAGAACTGGACTACTGGATTGGAATAGAGATATGGTGATGGGAGGCTAGAGCGGTTGTAGTTCGGGCCTCGAGGGTATGAGCCGGTGGTAGAATGTGTGATAGGGATTGTAGGATGGAAGAGGTATCTCAGCGGAACACTTGCATACGTCGAGGTGATTGTGACTGGTGTTTAATACCACTGAACACAATCAACCATTTCCCGAAGAGCAGCTATAAGTTGCTACAGAGTTCTACCCCGCGTTCAGTCCTGTGGATCTGTTAGACTCTTCTCCACAAACCCTTGTTCAGGTTGGCACTAGTGTCGTGACGATGTGGAGAACGGTCGGCAAACTGAATCGGGAATACCGAATTGCGGCCCCCCACCGACTTGCCGAACGGTGCCGTAAAACACAAGCCGGCAGGTGTCTCGCGCGATCGGCCGCTGCCGCCCCTCGCCTTAGCCGGGCGGGTGTTGTGAGTTTCGGGGTTATTGAATCCGGCCGGCATGAGATACCGCGTGACGGCCACTGCCGTTGAACCTAGCCTAGGCCCTCCCCTCCCGGAGCAGTGTCGAGTATTCTCCACTGCGGGCATGCGCAAAGAGCCTGGACTGACACCATTCTACTACTCCCGCCGCCCTAAGTCCTGTCGCCCCATCGGATAAAAACGTACCATCTTAGCTGACTAGTGCTCCCCGCGGCTGTGGATTTGTCTTCGTCTCTTCTCCAACTCGTATATACATACGCCTCTTCTTCCCCTCCACCGGTTAGGCCCAAGCCACTACTCCTGCTAGCTGTCCTCCACCAAATCACCATTATCTTCTGTTTCTCACTATCATCATGACCGCACCCTTAGAAACACCGGCGGTCAACCCGTCGATGGCCTCGGACCCTATCGCAGGTGGCCTCCGCACCTCCTCGGCCACCACTCCTCCAGAACTCAGCAACGGTCACAATCCTCTACCGACGGCGGCTGACGATGCCCCCCTACTCACCAATGGCGTGCATGTCGACCCCTTCTCCCTGAACAAGGAGTTTGGCTACACACCGCGTAACCTCAAGGTCTTTACTATCGGGGCCGGGTTCTCGGGCCTGCTGATGGCGCATAAGTTCCAGCACCGGTTCCCCGAGATGAGGGACATCGTAGACCACACCATCTTTGAGGCGAGGGCCGATGTCGGTGGAACCTGGCTTGCGAATAACTACCCCGGTGTGCAGTGCGACGTGCCCGCGCACATCTATGTAAGCAACTCCTTCCTGCTCTATCCCCCCTTCCGGCTTCTTGCGGTGCGGGGCCGTCGGCCCATCTGGGATCTCTCATACTCACTAGCTATCAGGCCTTCCCCTTCGACCCCAATCCCGACTGGGAACGATTTTACGCCTCCGGCGGCGACATCCTCAGCTACATGAAGGCGACGGTCAAGAAATGGTCCCTCGACCGCGACCTTCAACTTAACACGCGCGTCATTGGCGCCTGGTGGCAGGAGGACCTCGGCCAGTGGAAAGTCCGCGTTGACCACGCCGGCGCCCAGCGTGACGAGTTCTGCCACGTGCTCATCTCGGCGCAGGGCGTACTCGTCCACGAGTCTTGGCCCAATATCGACGGCCTGCGGAGCTTCGGCGGTCACATCACGCACTCGGCAGCCTGGGACCACAGCTACGACTACTCCGGCAAGCGGATCGCGATCATCGGCAACGGGTCCTCGGGGATCCAGCTCGTGCCGCAGATGGCCAAGCTAGAGGGGACGGATGTGATGAACTTTGTTCGGGGCCCCGCGTGGGTGTATTACCGAGCGCCGCCGTCCAAACACCTTGGCAGGGACGACCCGGACCCGAACCCGAAGTATACCGAGGAAGAGAGGAAGAAGTTCCGTGATCCAGAGTATCACCTCCAGCACCGGAAGGGGATCGTCAGTCGCACGAATAAGAGCTTCTATATCTTCATGAAGGGCAAGAATAACGAGGAGGGGATGAAGTTGGCTGCGGCGCAGATGGCGGAGAAGCTGGGGCACGACCCTGTGCTCTGCGAGAAGCTGATCCCGAAGTGGGAGCTGGGGTGCAGGAGGATCACGCCGGGGCCGGGTTACCTCGAGTCCTTCACTAAGCCCAACTGCCATCTTACGAATAGTCCCATTACGCGCGTGTCGGAGAAGGGAGTGCACACGGCTGACGGGGAGCTGTACGAGTGCGACGTCAGTAAGTAGTCATCCTCCTATCTTGCCTATACCCCTTCCTCACCTCATTCCCCACCTTTGTTTTCCCCCCTCAGATCGGACTCAGGAGCTAACGAAGAAACAGTTGTCTGCGCGACAGGCTTCGATGTAACCCACCGCCCCCGCTTCCCCATCGTCGGCCGGAACGGAGTTAACCTCCAGGAGAAGTGGTCCGAAGACCCGGAGTCCTACATGTCCGTCGCCGTCCCTGACATTCCCAACTACTTCATGATGATGGGACCCAACTGCCTCGGCGGCCATGGCTCCCTCGTCGAGTCGCTCAACTGGACGGGTGACTACTTCGTCAAGTGGATAAAGAAGATGAGCACGGAGGACATCAAGCGCGTGGAGCCCAAGCGAGAGAAGGTCGATGACTTTATCAAGTACTGCGACGAGATCCACAAGACTCTCGTGTGGACCGGCGCGTGTAGTAGCTGGTACAAGAGGGGGAGGGTCAACGGGCGGGTGACAGCTCTGTTTGGGGGCAGCGCGCACTTGTTTAACAGGATGCTAGGGGAGATTAGGGGCGAGGACTTTGATGTGGTGTATAACACGGCAAACTCATTCCGGTTCATGGGGAATGGTTTCACGAAGTGGGAGATGGATCCTGAGAGCGACTTGTCGTGGTATGTGGAAAAGGCGGAGACGATCCAGGAATAGGGGGGTAGGTGTGGAGTTGTATATTGATTAGATTGCGCTTCGTTACGATTTAGTTAGCAGTGATAGATATGAGAACGCTTCAATTAGATTGAAATCCGAAAATTTCTTCGGGCCCAAGCTATTCCGTGAATGATACCACGACCTCTGTCAAGATGTTGCCATGTCAAGGCGCAAAGATATCGAGATGTGAAGATGACGGGGCTATAGGTTATTGTACGAAATATGGCATTCAAATCCCGACGCCAATTGTTGCCACCAAGAGTTTCCCAAATAACAAAAATGTGAAAAAAAAAAAATATCTTTTACGCGTTATGCCTCAAAAGGCATATCCGAAAAATCTAGAAACCCCGACGGCTCCAACAAATCATGGTATTGACTCAACAGCGTCTCATGGAACAGTGCATCCTCCGAGAACGGCAACCCCGTCGCAGTCCCCTGTTCCTTGTCCATCAACAGGGCCTCTGCGATCTTACTCGTCGACCTCGTCACACACGGGAACAACATCGTCCAGTCGAAGTCGTCGGCGGCACTCGGGAGACCTGGGTCATCGCCCTGCATCGTAAATGCCGTGGCGTCCCCCGGTCGCGGCGGGATGGGATCGCGTGCGTTGTCGGGCTTGGACCCATTGGAGGGTAGTCCCTCAAGGAAGGACTTTCGGAGGCGCTCAAATCCCCCGCCAATGACCCTCGCGGATCCCCACATGTTCTGTAGCTGCGCTACGGTGTGGACTAGGACGTCGAGGCCCTCTTCTGCCTCCTGCGCGAACTGCTCGATGCGACAGGCCTGCAGGAGGGGAACGAAGGCCGTGCCGCTATACCAGCACGTAATGGCCATGAGGAACCTCGCGTTTCCACGGGAGAGGATATCGCGCAGAATCCGCGCAATGCAGGATGCCGCGAGGATGGCGGGGGGTAGGGCTTGTGGTAGGTCATGCGCGGAGCGCTTCATGTGGAGGATGATGATGGTTGTGAAGTAGGGTAGGTGCAGCTGGTGGACGTCGCGGTCGAAGGATTCTGTCCGTGGGGAGCTTATTGGGAGACGTAGGTCAGCGGGGAGGGAGTGGATCCAGTCTGCGAGCTCCTGCTGGAGGTCGGCGGGGAAGGGCTGGTTTGTGGAGTTGGAGGAGGTGGACAGGCGCTTCGCTATCTTGCCTATTATTGCGCAGAGTCGGACCCAGTAGATGAAGATTAAGCCCTTGCGCTGTGATACGGGGTCCTCGGGGAAATCGGACAGCTGGGCTTCTTCGAGGTTACAGTCGTCCGGGTCGATTATGCAGGGTTTGCTCTGACACAGCGACGTGAGCCGTTCTCGAGCCTGGAAGAGCCGTCAGTTACTATGACTTTTGTTTGCGGGCGCACCTGTGCGATACTGACGAATGCCGTCCACCATATTCGCCGTCTCAAGCTCATATTCAACCTGCCGGCAAGGCGATGACCATCACCCGGCTCCCGATGAATACTCATCTGCTGCGCGTGCCTAATGATAACCGACGTCCACCACCAAGACGAGTGCCTATGCGCCGTCGTCGGCGGCTTCGGCGCCCACCAGTAGAACAGCGCCAACCCTCTCAGGATAGTGAGGCCATCCATCTCCTCATCATTATAGAATATATTCCTCGCCCGGTCGTAGTACGTCGCAGGGCCCTCATGCGGCACGAGCGGCGGCTGGATGTGACTCGCGGCGAGCGCCAGCGAATTGGCCAGCAGCGGAGAGCGCGCGAGGTCATCTGCCAGCGTGTCCCTGTCCAGCACGGGACACCAGGCGTAGCAGTACTCCCAGTACGTCTCGGCGAAGCTCTGCAGGAGCTCCTGCTGCTGGGGGTGGGAGAACCGGCGTTTTGATTCTAGGATGGCTTCGTACTCTTGCTGCTCTGCATCGAGCTGGTTTTCGGTATCGTAAATCTGGAGGAAGCCGGTGTCTACGTCTCCGGCGTGGCTGAAACCGGCGCCCTCGCCGGGTGAGGTGCTCGACTGGTGTGGGTGGCGGACGGCGGAGAAGCTGTGGGCTGGGATGCCGTGACCGTTTGCGATGGCGGTGACGGAGTGAACGGGGGTCGGGAACTGATGGAAGGGTTGGGTCATGCTAGGACTGACCACAGCAGCTACGGGCGTTTCGGACGGGGCCAGGGTCCTTTCCTGGGCTGGGATGACTGGTCAGCATGTCTTGCGTGCATGCCGGAGGTATGAGGAGACGTACTAAGCGGAGAGATGGCCTCGGGCCCATCATTCTGGGCACCAGCCACGATGATAGAGTTGAGTGGCTGCTTCACCCGCTTAGAAGGGCGCACAAGACACTCGCGATCGGGGGCATCGCAGTTGGAGCACTTTTCATAGCCGTCGCGATTGCGGCTCTGCGGAGCAGTAGTCTTAGTATCGGTTCCCCAATCCCCATAGCCGGCTGGGCAGGTACCGTCGGGCCATCAGATGCCGTAGAAGTGGGGGAGGCTCACCTGGAGGTCGCACTTGATCTTCTTAGAGTGACACAGCACGCAGACAAGCTCGGCGCGCTTCCGCTTGCGCTGGCGGCCCTTAAAGTGGAGCCAAGTTCCGACGATCTCGGTCATGGTACGTTGCGTCACGGTGCGGTGCGGCTCAAAAAATGCGCGATGGGAGGTAAGGGGTAGGATGGATTTCACGGTTGTTGGAATGGTGGTAATACGGCAATGCCGCAGCTTGCGGCAAAGACAAAGGAGGGACGACGGAGTTTGGCCAAGGTGAGATCCCCACG
Organism: Cephalotrichum gorgonifer; assembly: GCA_900312665.1. NCBI lineage: Eukaryota > Fungi > Ascomycota > Sordariomycetes > Microascales > Microascaceae > Cephalotrichum > Cephalotrichum gorgonifer. The sequence continues at coordinate 1,147,271 of ONZQ02000005.1, read as the reverse complement.
TTCTCAAGTTGCTTTTGGGTGGATTTGGGGGGGGAGGAAGGCACGGGCCCGCCTATATTTCACGTGGTCGCAGCAGGGTGCGGGGAATGGTACTTGTTAATTGGGGTGCGGAGACAGAGGCGGGGTGGGAAACGACGCTATATGTGGGGAAATGACCACTATTGGCCAATTAGTCTCCACACTAGACCCGCCCACTGGCGATAGTGCCGAGCTAAACTGGAGAAAAGGTCAAAGCGAATCTCCTCGCTGGAGTCCTGTATCGCGGTGTTGGAGTGTTCGTTTCTTGTCATCGGTCGCATAATTCCGTTCACTGCGTTTCACCCGATCACTTGTTCCAGCTCGGACAATCAGCTATGCGTGCTACTCATATCCAACGGCCGTACAGGAGCGAGCGTCATAATGGGCAGTCTCAGTCTCGGTAATGTATTGGATTGTGATTAGACATTCCCGGATCAAGTATAAGTATAGCTGCAAGCCAGCTCAGCTTCGAAAGTTCCAATGCAATTGGCAAAATACTCTCCGCTACTACGAATATAATCAAAACTAGACACCATCCAGCCCTCCAACAAAAGCAAAACAATCTGTCGTCTGTGACAGAACGACTCGACACGGGGGGAAGATTCCCTGTTACAAGATGTACCTAAAGTGACGGTTCTGCATCCCGTTAGCCCTATTATCCATACTGTAGAAAGGTAAATAGTCTGAAACACATACTGTCCTGTCGGTAAGGTCATCGTCGTACGCATTGTCGAAGCTCTCCTCAGTTCCCTCCTTGTCTCTCTTCTTGTTCGAGTAAATGCAGAGGAACCGGTACAGGAGAGCGAGCAGCGCGGCGATGATAGACGTCACTACCACGACGATAAATCCGGGTGCGTATCGAGGCCTGTCCTCGGGCTTGAACACGAGAGGTCCAACGAAGTTACCTATCAGGGGTTAGCTATACAACAGGCCACCACCACCATCCAAGTTCACTAGCGGGGAAGAAACGGGGGGCGGAACCAACCCAAACAGTAGCCGATGAACATGCCCGAAGATGCCACCGTCTTCTTCGTATAACCCGCTGTGTTCGCGATCACCACTCCCATAAGAACAGCGTAACCACCACCAATGGATGGCAGGATGATAACTGCAAATAGAAGCCCACCCGTCGCGTTCATGGGCAGGAGCCAGAGGAGCAGCGCGGATATGATAGTCCCGACCTGGGCTACAACAACGAGATAGGTCCGGATACCCTTGTACCTGTAGGCGGCCCACGACATGAGGAGCTGGAGCGTCCCGGCGTAAGCGCCCACGGGCATCAGCATCAGGATCGAGTTGAGCGTGGTGAACCCGAGCCCGTTGACGATGATAGGGATGAATGTGGTGATGGGCCCATTGGCAATCATAGAAAGGAAGCTGATGGAGAAGACGGTCCAGAACTTGAGGTCGAGCAGCAGCTCCACGATTTGCCCGACCTTGAGATGGGTGTTTCGGACGCCGGCGTTGTTGGACCGGAGACGGGCGACGAGGATATAGTGCTCACGCTCGCTGAACCCCCTAGCGCGTACGGGGTCAGGCGGGAGGACCCACCAGAGGGCGACGCCCCAGATGATGGTGAGGGCGCCGGCGAAGTAGTACATGTAGCGCCAGGAGCCGACGCCGCCGTTGATGAGGCCGAAACCGTAGTTGACTAGGGGGGATATGATGGAGATGTAGCCCGTGCAGCAGTACCAGATTCTATGAGGATGTCAGTACGTATCCTCTGGGAGATGGGATAATTGGGCCGTGTGGGGGGTTAGCTTACCCCATGCGCATCGCCTGTTCATTCTTCTTATAGAAACCGCCCTGATCTGGTATTAGTCGCACCCACGTTCATCCGGATCCGAATCGAGGGATCGGAGGAAAGGGGAGGCAAGGAAAGACTGTACTCACCACGACCACCATGAATAGTGGGCTAATACCACTCTCGAGGAACCCAAGGAAGAACCTCTGTGCATAGATACCCTGATAGTTATGGCAGACGGTAGTGAGGATGAGGCAGAGTCCCCAGACGGAGACGACGACCGCGGCCACGCGCTCGATGGGGAACCGCTGAGCAAGGACCATGCAAGGGTACGACCCGACGATGAAGCCGAGATAGAAGATGGCGGCCGACATGGAATAGCGGTCTCCCACGTCGAGAGCCAGATCTTGTCGAATACCGAATAAGGCCTACCATCTTGTCGTCAGCTACGTCTGAATTCTGAAAATGGCGATGAAAAACCAAACAGGGGCGCAGGATAGTCTTCGTACCGCCTGCGAAAGCATGGCCTTGTCGTAGTACTGCAACGCGTACGTCGCACATAAAACAGGCATCAGCTTCCAATCCAGCTTCCGCCGTAGCTTCTTCTCCTCCTCCTCTCCCCACTGCCTGTCGCCCGTGTAGGCCTGGAGGACCCTCATCGCCTCATCCTGATGCACCGTGTCCACGTCTGCGGTCGTAGCCACCGGGCCCTTCCCGGCGGACCCATCACGGTCACTCTCGACTTGCACCGAAACTCCCTTCTCAGAGTCAGACGACATTTTGTTTTCTCCTTTGAGACCGACGCTAGTAAAGTCGTGCGATCTAGAAATTTCGCACAAGATGGAAACCGGATAGAACGGCCTCGTTGCAGGTTGTTCCCGACCGTCTGGGTGGAGGGACGATCACGTAGTTTTATGCCGATAAGGTCGCGGTGAACCCCATGGGGAAGGAAGCAATCCGGGGAGCATGATCTGGGGCGCAGGCACACTGCCGAGCTGTATCGTGTCCACTGGGGTTGAGGTAGGGGATGTGTCCGAAAGGGGAATACCGGGGTAGCCGAGATGACGCTAAGAGCGGCGCCCAGGATTACTAGCAGGTTTTGGGGGGAGACGGATTGCGGGGTTTCCAGGGTTTTTGAGAGGAACGCAATTCTGGGAATGGGGGCAACTAGCGGGCGAGTGGAGGACGCTATTGCTCTAGTGCGTCAGTAGCGTGGACGGAAAGTGGTGTTAAGTGGAGATTGGTGTTCTTGGGACACGGAGGAGACCGTGGAGCTTACTCCCCGTAAGCTGACATGAGGAGAAACACTCACACTCGTCGTCTCCGCACCGGCTACGACACGAAAAGGTCACCAACTCCGTCTATTTAGCTCATCGGTGCAGCTGATCTGGCCCTGGGCATCACGGTCAATACCAATACTCCGTTACGCATCGCAAATCACAAGCGATAGGTCGTGAGAGCCGTAGCCACCAACCCGGTATTGGACCTGTTCCGCTCTATTGTTGCCCTCGTTCGATATGGCGCAGTCCCCACCCGACATCAATATTCCCTCGGGCGAGACCATCACGGTCAAGCTCATCAACCCCGTCACCTTCGGGCCCTCCATCCTCGAGCGCTTCATGGAACCCGCCGTCCCCGGTCTCGACACGTTCAAGGAGGTCCCCTCGCTGTCCTTCTTGCTCGAGCACCCTTCTGGCCGGAAGCTGGTCTGGGACCTCGGAATTCGCAAGGACTACTTAAACTATGCGCCCCAGGTGTCGAATTATATCCCCTCGACAGGGTATACGCTGAATGTCACGAAGAATGTAGCGGACATCCTCGTGGAGGGAGGCGTCTCCCTGGATGAGGTTGAGGCTGTGATTTGGAGGTACCTGTTCACACTTGTTCAGCTTGCACTAGCGGTTCGGCCTCAGCAGTGAGCTAACTTCAGGTCAGTCACTGGCACTGGGACCACATCGGGGACCCCTCCACCTTCCCCACCACCACGGACCTCGTCGTCGGCGCTGGATTCAAGGAAGCTATGCTTCCTGGCGCGCCGGCAAACCCCGAATCTCCGCTCCTGGAGAGCGACTACGCGTGAGCAGGCCGCCCTTCACCTTCCCTTCCCCGCACTATCCGTACCAAACCTTATTAACCCCCGCAAAGCCACCGGACCCTCCGGGAGATTTCCTTCGACGGCCCCCACGTCCTCCGCATTGGTAGCTTCCCGGCATTCGACTACTTTGGGGATGGCTCCTTCTATCTTCTAGACACGCCTGGCCACGCGGTCGGTCATCTATGCGGCTTAGCGCGCACCACCAAAGGTCCTGACACATTCGTCTTGCTCGGTGGTGATGTGTGTCATTTCGCGGGCATACTGCGGCCCTCCAAGTACCTCCCCGTCCCCGAGAGTATTTTCCCCCATCCGTGCCACCCGCAGGGCGACATGGCTCTGTGCCCCGGCTCTGCATTTGATGATCTACAGAGGAGTAGGGGCAGGGAGCCGACGGACGCGCTATTCGACCTGTGCTTCGGGGGGGATATCCCATTGGCGCGGAAGACCGTGGGGGAACTGCAGGAGTTCGACTGTAGGGAGGACATCTTCGTCATTATTGCGCACGATATGGCTGTTGCGGAAGGCGTAGAGCATTTCCCGGCTAGTTTGAACGGTTGGAAAGAGAAGGGGTGGGGTAAGGGGCTGAAGTGGTCTTTCTTTGCGGAGATGAGGAGTTATTGGGAGTCTAAGGGGCTGGCTTGAGTGAGTCTCTGTAACAGTAGAGTACGTAAAGTATTTACGAAGTTTATCATTTCGTGATTCGTGATCACGCCCAATTCTTCCCTCCCTCGCCCCCTACGTATCTCAGTCGCAGGGCCTTCGTGTAGTCGCTTTTGAGCCGAATCGGCAATTACATGTATACGCTCTTATCATTGGAGTCGATTTAAGGTCCAGCGCTATTCCAGCCGCCTTGTATCTCCCAACAAGCCTCCACGGAAACCCCCCGCATCGTCCGGATCACCCGCCTGGGACGCTGTGGTGGAGGGGCTTGTACTCAGACCTCCTCCCCCTCACATCGGCGGCAAACCCGATTTGTGTTAGCGTCTTTCGGTAGAGTTTTGTTTTTGGATGGTGTGCCAGTGCCCACTACCACATTGTAGCCCGACCAATCGGTATCGCTTCGATTGCCAAGATTGGAGACGAGAAGGCGTAACACCACCCCACTTAGCAACCGACCCCCCGCATTGGGGAAGCGAGGAGCGAGTGTCCCAGGGACCTGTCACCGGCGCCCTGAATCTGGGATCTGCCCCATAGCAATGGCAGGTTCTCTCCTCGTCGGCTATCTTGCGACTTGCTTCCCCGCGCTCCGTATATTATCCTAGAACCCCTTGTGGTCGGCCGTACTATTGTTCCAGTCACTGTCTTCACATCTCATCACCTCTATCTCAAACCTTCTAATCCTTCTTCGCCATTCCTACGCTCATCTCTAAGTGTTGCACTCATCACACACTTATCTCATCTACCACAACGACTGCCACCATGGGCTCAAGCCACACAAATGGGACGAACGGCGTCAAAACCAACGGCCACACAAACTCTGCGAATGGACATGTCAATGGTGCGAACGGCCATTCGAATGGAGTCAACGGTCATGCGCCCGATACCGACGGGAAAGCCTTCTCCGCGTCCAACGAGAGTCTAGATTACGACGTCCTCATCGTCGGCGCCGGCCTCAGCGGTATCTTCTCCCTCCACCGCATGAGGCAATTAAGTCTCCGGACAAGGGTTCTCGAGGCCGGCTCAGGCGAGGGGGGCACCTGGTTCTGGTAAGCGAACCTCCTCACCTATACCCGATTCGCCACGCGACCTCCGCTAACGCGAACACAAAGGAACCGATACCCCGGCGCCAGATTCGACTCGGAGAGCTACTCCTACATCTTCTCCTTCGACCAGGAGGTCCTCGATGAGTGGGACTGGACTGAGCACTTCTCCCCTCAGCCCGAGACACTCCGGTACATCCAGTATCTCACCGCCAAGTTCGACCTCAAGAAGGACATGCAGTTCAACACGAGGATACGCTCAGCGCACTGGCAGTCCGCCACCGACTCGTGGCTACTGACTGACGAGAGCGGGAAGACGTACTCATGCCGATACCTCCTCACGGCCATGGGCATCCTCAACCAGCCCACGCTTCCCAATATCCCCGGCGTGAACGACTTCAAGGGCGAGGCGTGGCACACGGCGCGCTGGCCCGAGAACTCCGCGTCGTCGCTGAAGGGCAAGCGCGTCGGCATTATAGGCACGGGTGCGACCGCTATCCAGACCGTGCAGGCTATCGCGGACCAGTTCGGCTCCCTGACGGTCTTCCAGCGCACGGCGAACTGGACAGCGCCGCTGCGCAACTCCAAGATCGACAAGGAGGAGATGGCAGAGATCCGGAAGTCGTACCCGGATATCTTCAGGCGGTGCAAGGAATCGTACAGCTGCTTCATCCACGTCGGCGACCCGAAGAGCGTGTTCGACTATACCGAGGAGGAGCGCCTGAAGCTCTGGGAGGAGCTGTATGCTAAGCCCGGGTTCGCCAAGGTCCTGGGAATATCCGGGGATATATATACCGACAAGGCGGCCAACGCGCTGTACAGCGCCTTCCACGCCGAGAAGATTAAGCAGAGGGTCAAGGATCCGAAGGTGGCGGACCTGCTGACGCCCAAGGATCACGGCTTCGGGACGCGCAGGACGCCATTGGAGAGCGGGTACTACGAGGTTTTCAACCAGGACAACGTGCGCCTTGTGAATATCCGCGAAGATCCCATCGAGAGGATCACGGAGAAGGGGATTAAGACGGGGACTGAGGAGTTCGAGTTTGACATCATCATCTACGCCACCGGGTTCGACGCCGTGACGGGGTCGTTCAACGCCGTGGACTTCAAGGGCGTGAACGACACGCAGCTGCGCGATGTGTGGAGCCAGGGCATCAGGACGTTCCTGGGGCTGACGGTGAAGGACTTCCCCAACATGTTTATGATCATGGGCCCGCATCAAATGTTCGGGAACATCCCCCGCAGCATAGAGTACGCGGTGGACTGGGTATGGCACTACATAAAATACGCCAAGGAGAACAACGTGCGGTATATCGAGGCGACAGAGGAGGGGATGGATATGTGGACCGAGCATGTGCATGAGTGCGGGAAGGGGCTGCTGGCGAACGAGGTCGACTCGTGGATGACGGGTGTGAATAAGAATGTGGCGGGGAAGCAGAAGAGGTCGATGACGAGGTATAACGGGCCGGCGCCTGGGTATCGGAAACGGTGCGAGGACGTGAAAGAGAGGGGCTATTCCGAATTCGTGATGAGGAGGGGATAGAGGGTTATACAGCGGAATTTTCACTATAGTTAGACATGATACGATGCTGTGACAATTATTTGATTTTTATTCAAATACTCGAGTGCTTTGAGACCTGCGTATTTATCACTCTACTGACATGGACGGGAGTGGAACAAACAGAGTGACGCCATGTACTACGCGCACATATATTGACATACTTCCTACCAAGGCATCAAATATATACTACACTAACTAGACTCCATGCTTATTCGGTCTTCACGGTGAACTCGTACGAAGCCGCCGGATTACTTAGGGCCCACTTGATCCCATCCACCAAGACTCTGTCCCACCTCGCCGCCTCCGATAGCTGGCCAAATCGGCGGAACCCATGCGGAACACCCTTGAACAGGTGGATATCCGTTGGAACACTAATGCCGAGGGTAAGCATGGAATCGTTCCAGGCGGGGCGATCCTTGAACTCACCCTGCTTCCGTCAAGATCTTCGCATAAAGCAATCCCTCATCCCGCAGCGGATCTAACCCCGTGATCCCAAATACCGTGGGCGGTAGGCCCTTCACCTGCTCCGGAGACGCGTTCCCGGGGCTCAACCTCACACCCTCCCCCTCTGGGTCCTTGACCTCCAACATGTTGCTAAACCACCGGCACCTATCCACTGGCAGGATTGGCGCATTCGCATTTTCTACCATGGAAGACACCGATGGGTCCGCCATCTTTGCCAGCTGGGGTCCGTAACAATCCATTGCGACGAGGCACGGTATCATCAGTACCTGCCCCGCAATCGGCGGGCACGATGTTGCAACCTTGCCGAGGTGCTTCTGCAGTGTTAGGGATGCTGTGAAGTGTGCGCCCGCCGAAATGCCTCCCACAACTACCTTCAGCGGGTTGCCACCTATATCGCGAATATGGGCATGCGCCCACTCGAAGGCGTCCTCGGCATCGTTCCAGGGAACCGGGTATTTGTACTCGGGCGTGTGGCGGTAGTTCACATTCAGCACGATAACATTTGCGCCTAGGGCTATCCTGCCACAGATGGCGTCCTCACTGGAGAGTGTGCCCAGGTGATAGCCGCCACCGTGGAAGTGGATATAGACGGCCGGCAAGTCTGCATTCGAGTCTGCAGGTTCGAGGGTCTGGTATGTGCGTGCCTCGATAGACTCGCCGTCTCGCGTCGGGATGGAGTAGTCCTTGACATGGAGCTTCGGGCGGAGGTCCTTGAATGCTGTGGCTGATATTGCTTCTCGGCCAGCGTTCAACTTCTTCCTTAATTCAGGCGAACCTAGTAAAGCAGGGTCGTTGGATGTTGGCGGGAGGGTGGCCTCAATAGCAAGCCACTCATCGCTAGGGCCACCGTAGCGTGAAAAGTCACACATGATGGTATAGACGATATGTGATAGTTGCTATGCTCTCGTTCGACTCGGTCAATCAGCTAGCAAAATGATGCCGGGAGAGGGGCACAGGAGTATTGTCGCGTTCGTTATCTCGAGCACGCTGTACTCGCTCAGTTGAATTGACAAGGGATCCCGCCTCCCTCCCCCAGTCTCGTTAACATCCAGTAGCGACCTCGGCAGGTCCACCCACCCACCATGTGGAGCACTACACTGTAACCCCCCTCTTCCCCCCTTTTTCCCCCTCCCCCGGCACCCACCACAACAAATCAAGCCTACCCCACATATTTCCCCGATCGGCGCTCTCTGCATACCCCCCGTGCACGGACTGCGCCAACAGAATCCGGCATCCGGGTATCCCAAAACGGATATGCCGGCGTCAAACCCCACAGGCTTCTGGAATTGCAAGCATAAGCGAACCCCGAATTGCTCAGCCGCCCAATACCGCAATCAATAAAACGGCATGATATTTGGGGACCCCTTGCGTGCCTTCAAGAGAGGCACTTCCGTCCACACCATACCACCCAACCAATCAACCATACATATTCCCACAGGGGCAAAGAACAACTCATCCACAAAAGATGGACGCCCACCTCTCAGCGGATCCTCCCTCCCGCTCCTTCAAGGGGAAAGTCGCCATTATTACCGGCGCCGGATGTGCGGGCGACGGCATCGGCAACGGCCGCGCTATATCCATCATGCTGGCCGACGAAGGGTGTGACGTCGTCTGCTTAGACATGGACCTCGCATGGGCAACGCGAACGGCAGAGCTGGTCAATTCTAAGACCGGACGGGGAACCGCTGTGCCCTACCGTGGGGATGTCACAAATAAAGAGGACTGCAAGGGGGCAGTAAAGTTGGCTGTTGAGCGGTTCGGCCGGTTGGACATACTCGTCAATAATGTTGGAATTGCAGGCGCTTCGGGGACAGCAGTGGATGTGGACATGGAGAAGTGGAGCAAAAGCCTGGAGGTGAATGTTTCCAGCATGGTGCTTATGGCGAAGTATGCCGTTCCCGTGATGGCGAGGAACGAGGGGGAGCTGAAGGGGAATATCGTGAATATGGGGAGTGTAGCGGGGTTGAAGGGCGGCACGCCGCATCTGCTCTATCCAACTGCCAAGGGCGCGGTAGTAAATATGACGAGGGCGATGGCGGCACATCATGCCAAAGACGGGATTCGGGTGAACTGTGTGTGTCCAGGGGTAAGTATTCCTAATTTATGTCTTAGTACGCACCAAACAAAACTACTTTACTGACTCTGTACAGATGCTTTATACACCCATGATGTATGCTGGCGGAATGTCAGAGGAGGCCAGGGAGGCGAGGAGGAAGAGGAGTTTACTAGGGACGGAAGGCACGGGGTGGGACTGCGCGTGTGCGGTGGCGTTTTTGGCCAGCGATCATGCCAGGTGGATGACGGGCGTTATACTGCCTGTTGACGCCGGAGCGACGGCTGCTGTTGGTATTGGGCTGCCGTCGTCGGCGAGTGTGAACGGTTAGACGTAGAATACTGAATGAAGAATTGCATCCGACACTTCATATCAATTATGTGTGACCGTTTATACCTCGTTATACCCTAAGAATTAAATCTTGCTGCTCGTATCCTCGCTTGAATTTTAGAAAATCGAAACCTAGGCCAGTAATGAATGGTCTTGCTATTCAGTAACTTAGCACCCTTCGTTGATTCCAAGGTCTATCTACTTGTGGATTAATGCCATGCGACCCTTGACTCCGCCCTCCCCAAGTGCATGTAGCACCTTTGGGAAGTCCTCCAACTTGCCCCCCTCCACCTGCGGCTTGATATCCCCCTTCGCAATCAATTTCAGTACCTCCTCTAGGTCCTGGACCTGTCCGCCGTACGAAAAGATGTAGCTCAGCCGCTTCCGTGTCCCGATCTTCATATGGATCGTGTTCTCCGGGTCCAGGCTCCCTATGCACAGGAGCTTTCCTCCCCGCCGGACTGCTCACCCCAATTTGTTTTCGTTAGTTATTCAAATCTCTCGTGTTGGAGCTGCCTCTATCCCCTCGAATCCTTCCCCCCTCTGTCGTCCCTGTGGGAAGTACTCACCGATATGCTGCGCATCACTAAACGTCTGATGCGTCCCCACAAAGTCTAGGACAGTATCTACCAAAAGCCCCCGTTCGCTAACAAACTCCACGGGGCTTTTCCCCACGGGGACGATGTCCTCCGCAGGCACGCCCAGCTTCGCCGCCTCGTCCAGGCGCTCCTGCCGGATGTCGGAGACGATGATCCGTGCGCCGATGGAGAGGACGACCTGCAGCGCGTTGAAGCCTAGTCCGCCCAGTCCGAAGAGGAAGACAGTTTCCGACTTGCGGACTTCGCCGCGCCGCGTGATAGCGTGGTAGGCTGTGTTCACGGCGTCGGTGGCCACGGCTGCTTCGGCTGGGGTGACGCCTGTTTTTGGGTTAGTATTCTGGCGGTGTGTTGTTGCAATCCGTGTACGAAAAGCGATGGGAGGATGGGAAGGTGTGGGGTGTGGAATACCTTCAGGTACAAGCACCGCTCCGCGGATGTCCAGTGTCGCGTACGGGGCATAGAAACCATCCTGGCCTATTCCCGAGTGATGGCCTCGCTCGCAGATCTGCGGTAGATCGCGGGAGCACTCGGTACAGTCCGCGGCTCCACAGCCAGGGACAGCGTGTAGAGCAACCACGTCTCCCTAGCATTTACATTAGCTTCGATCAGGGGCGCTTAGTTTCTGCTCTAGCTTGGACGTACCACTTTGAGCTTTGTGTCTTTCACCTTGTCGCCGAACTTGATGATCCTGCCACAGCCCTCGTGGCCCTGTATCACTGTCAGTGGGATGCAGATTTATGGCGGCTGGAATGGATGGGGAACGTACCAGGGTCCATTTATCCTGGAACCAGTCGGGTTGCTTCTCTATCGTAAGGAGCGAGTGGTCGCTCCGACAGACTGCATTGCATTGTCAGCGGAAACTAATTCCCGGGCATATCATTCGCCTCAGAACCGTATGAACTAACCTCCGGATGCCAGCATCTTGACGAGAATCCCAGTCGGGGGAGCATCCGGCACGGGAACCTCTTCCCATACCTTCCCACTGGTTAGTCCTGCACTAATTCGAGCGTCGGGGGACGGGGAGTGATACAGGGTCGGGATTTCCCCTGTGCTTCCTCCACGCAAACATCGTCTTGGGGAGTGACTCGGCCATGATTACTCAAGCCGTCGAATTGGAAACTGGGGTGTTGTTGCCAGGGACTTCTTTTTCTTTCAACTGCGGTGTACTCTACATCAGCACTTGTATACTTTCCCCGGATTTTGTACCCCGCAGTGATCCTTGTCTTTCTGCAACTGGATATACTCAAGCAGGACTGGGGAAGGAAGCCGCTGCGGGGTATCTTGTCGGCACGACTCCTACTCCGTACACGGCATGACTGTCTCCCATCGGCTCACTGACCCCCCCTTTCGGTATGTTGAACTAGTACTCATTAGCGTGTTGTGGGGTTGGGCTTTAGATCCATGATTGGCTCCGGCATTGCGGCTTCAACAAGGGCAGTGTCTCGGGATTCCTGTTTCGGCGAAGGTGGGGTGGCTTTCATAATAGCTGCTGTGGGAGCTGAGTCTACAATGTGGGCCTCGGGTCAGTGCCAGAGCTTCTCCAAAACGCGAGGGCTCTCGCTCGAAACTTTAACTTATCTGCGTCGCGCAAGCAAAAATGGTCTGATAGTGTGCCCTCGAACCTCGGAGATCTTTACTTTCATTTCCGCATCACTTGAACTTCCCAATCTGCGTCATGGTTTTCCATCCTCCCTCGTGGGTGCCTCAGCTCCCGATAGGTAAGACACCGCCGTCCAAGCCCAAGTCCCCCCTCCCACAAAAAATCCGGCCCTTTTCAAGGCAAGATACTCACGGAAGTCACTCTCGTAGACCCCCCCGATTCTGTCCCCCTCGCGGAGTTCATGAGACAGGAACAATTCGGCCGCCACCCCTCGTCTCACAGCCGAAACCCCTTCACCTGTGGCCTCACAGGGCGCACCTACCCAGTCGCGGAATTCTTCCAGCGCTCCGAGTTAATCGCGAGGGCGTTAGCTAAAAGACTAGGGTGGTCTCCCAACGAGGGAACGGCGTGGGACAAGGTGCTGGCGATCTTTTCTCTAAACACAGTGAGTTCCCATCCAATACGCCCATAGCTTGCCGAAGGATGGTTGACTTATGTATGGCGATCGATAGATCGATTATATAACAGCAGCCTACGGCGTCCATCGGCTCTCCGGGATCGTGACACCCGCAAACGCGGCATATTCTGCGGAGGAGTTGCAGCACCAGCTGCGGTCGTCGGGTACCAAGGCATTGATTACTTGCGTACCGCTACTTGAGACGGCACTGCGGGCGGCGAAGGGCGCCGGCATCCCCGAGAAGAACGTCTTTATCCTGGATCTACCCGGGCTCAAGGGAAAGCATGACAGGGCATTCACGAGTGTGGAGGATCTTGTTAGTGAAGGGCGGAAGTTAGCGGAGCTAGAGGAGTTGAGGTGGGTAAGGGGACAGGGCGCGAGACAGGCGGCATTCCTGTGCTATTCCAGCGGTACCTCGGGACTACCGGTGCGTGGTGACCCCCACTTTTCAAATACGGGGATGTGTGGGCGGGATGGCTGACAATGTGCTAGAAAGCCGTCATGATTTCCCACCGAAACATCATCGCCAACGTGTTGCAGCACACCACGTACGAGTCCGTCGGGAGGAGGCAGCGGGGTGTGGATGTACAGAACGTGCTTGGGTTCTTGCCGTTCAGCCATATCTATGCGCTCGTGGTGATAGCACACTCGTGCACATTCCGCGGGGACGGCATCGTGGTCCTACCAAAGTTTGACTTTGTGCCGTTCCTAAAGTCCGTTCAGGAGTACAAGATCAACCAGCTTATCTTGGTGCGTAACCGTCGCATTCGGGACTGCAATTTAAGTTCTAACAAAGGACAGGTTCCACCGGTTATTATCAACATGCTGCAGAATAAGGATATCTGTCGGAAATATGACCTCAGCAGCGTGCGATTCGTCTTCAGCGGTGCGGCCCCACTAGGAGACGAGACTATCCGGGAAGTTCAGGAGATGTACCCGGCGTGGACGATCGCTCAGGCATACGGTAAGTACCAGCCGCCTTTCCCAAACAATGGCTCCGAAGCTAACTTGACAAGGCATGACTGAAACCTCCGTCGTTGTAACCTCACCGAGCGAGCACGACATCTACCCCAGGGCGTCGGGATCACTACTCCCCAGTATCAAGGCCAAGATAATAGACGCCGATGGTAATGAGGTCACCGAGCACGAGAAGCCAGGCGAGCTTCTCATCCAAAGCCCCGCCGTGGTCTTGGGATATCTGAATAATGAGAAGGCGACGTCTGAGACCTTCGTCTTCCACGACGACGGACGGTGGATCCGGACGGGTGACGAGGCGGTGATGGCCGTATCACCCTCCGGGAACGAACAGATTGTCATCGTCGATAGGATCAAGGAACTGATCAAAGTAAAGGTATCTATATAACTGTCCTCTGTTACTGGACATCCAATATTGACCTAGCACAGGGCTACCAAGTCGCACCCGCGGAGCTGGAGGCGCATATTCTCGCTCACCCCTACGTATCCGATTGTGCCGTCATCCAAATACCCGACCCGAAATCAGGCGAAGTGCCCAAGGCATTTGCGGTAAAGGCCTCTCTGGCCGCGTCTCTGGCCGATGATGAGGTCGCGAAGGCTATAGTCAAGCATGTCGCGGACCACAAGGCACCGTATAAGTGGATCAAAGGAGGCGTGGAATTCTTGCCTGAGATTCCGAAGAGCCCAAGTGGAAAGATCCTGAGGAGGCTGTTAAGGGACCAAGAGAAGGCGGCGAGGAAAAAAACGGGTGCGAAACTTTGATTCATCAAAGTGTAGATGGACGGCATCGTGGCCTGTTGGTAATTGCCTATTACTCTACCTGTCGCCGCCAGGGGCTTAATATTTTGGTGCCTGCAACCGTTTCTCCGGGCAGAGCAATTTTGTCCGATTCTATTATCTCCTCCCCGACTCCTGAAAGCAAGCATATATCCAAAATCATAGTCCCATGCGACCATTCTACTTGTACCGCGTATCCCCTCAAATACAAGCCGTGCCCTCCCATTTGAGCGTGTCGCCGTCACTCCTCGTCCTCTCTCTGGACCTCCGCCACGAAATCTTCAGCGTCCGTTTCCGATCCGGTAACATACGCTCTGATTAATGCTGGGAGCATGATATAGTCATTTTTCGAGTCTTCCGGATACTTTACTAAGAAGCCATGTCACTCCTCTTGCCCAATATGAGGGTCTACTACCACACCACGGAAACGCGAGAGTACTAGACACGTTCAGCAAGACCCACACTATACAAGTCACACAACTCCATCATTTAATCTTGCTGTAGGCCCCCACTATACTCAAAGAGCCCTTCCTGGTAACTTGGTATTACTCAGCTATGTTACAGGCGTAAAGAGTGCATGGATGGACAGTCTCCTCCGCAAGGCCTTCCGCTTCTGCGCTCTTGCTTTTCGACGAATTCTCCTCTCTCGGACCCTTGGCGAACCTGGCTACGAAATCGGGCAGTTTTCTATCAGATACCAAAACATCCTTATCTTTCAGATCACTTTCATGCGGCTGGTCTGAATCGTCCACCCCCCTGCAGCCATGGACTGTACGCGACTTGGACCAGGTCTCCGGTGGACGCATCATCCTGTATCTCACCTATGAAGATAAGTGCATCGTGTCTACCGTACTTGTCAAGCTCTCCATGCGCGTGTGATGACTGCAGGGCGAGTTCCCAGCAGATATCTCCGTGTGGCCGGCTTGATAATGCTGAAGCATTTCATGAAGATGCCCCTACAAGCATGAGAATCATACTTCCGTGGCGCTACTCAACCTTCTTTCCAATTCGGGCATATTTCCTGACCTGCCTGGGAATTACTGAATCGGGTAAGTGGGGTTTTATATGTTGTACATCTTGAGCACTCATGATATGTGCAGGATCCAGAAATTACCGGATGGGGCCGATCCATTGTGCCTCCAGCCTCATGAAGATCTGCAGGAAACCCCGCAGCTAATGCCGCTAAACAGTAACGTTCCCTCCGAGATATCTCCAGAAGTAGGAAATATCACTACGACCAGAGCCTCTTACTCAATCTGGCCGGTTCGGCAACATGGCATGTAACCTTGCACAAACCGATATCACGAAGCTAAGAAAGTTGTGCACGGCACGAGCCGAGTGTATGACGACATTGGTTATCAGATTTGGCGCCTGAACTGAATCTCACATCTGGGGGCTTCCTATCCTGGCTAGCATATCTTCATGAGGACCTAACCCCGCTCCAAATCGCCCAACTGGGAGAGACTCCGTTGTATTGTGGACATACCCCAGGTTCAAGATATCATGGGTGGTGGATCCCAACACGGCTAATACCGAGTAGGCGGGCCAACCCCAGGTATTGCCACGCGCGCAGGGAATATGGCCAGTTACCCAGACTAGATGGGAGTGGCTTATCTCTTCCTAGAACTCTGCGGGGTATTACTTAGACCAAGGTATGGCAGGTCTAAGAGTCTCCGGTTGTGTATATATACGAGGCTCCTGTCTTTTCGGAATCCCGTTTTCTTTCTGCACAACTCAGTTGATCTACTCCATTCTCCTCTCATAACAACATTTCACAATGGGCAACACGTCGTCTCCCAACCCCCTCCGGATCGCCATCCGCGGTGTTGTTGGCCTCTTTGCCATACTGGCCCTTACCTCTCCTGCCTTGGCTGCACCTTCGTCTCCTATCGAGCCGAGAAACTATGCCAAGGAAATAACTCTAGCCACAAAGGGGACCGGAGACTTTCCCGGTTACCGGATCGTGGCTCTAACGTCACTGCCAGGAGGAATTGTCTTAGCGTCCTACGATGGACGCCCTGACGGCGGTGACGCCCCGTCGCCGAACTCCATTGTACAGAGGCGCAGCACGGACGCTGGCGAGACCTGGGGTCCCCAGACCTACATTTCCAAGGGCCAGGTGGGGTCCTCATCGTTGCAGAAGTATGGATTCAGTGACCCCAGCTACGTGGTCGACCAGAAGACCGGCAAGGTCTTCAATTTCCATGTGTTCTCTAAGAACCAGGGATTCCTGGGCAGCGTCCTTGGAAACGACGATGCCAACTTGAACGTCCTGAGCGCTCAAGTTTCCGTTTCGACCGACAAGGGCATCTCGTGGTCCACCGATCCCACGCACCAAACCAGCCTCCCTCCATCTGCATCCTCACTCATCACCAAATCGATTAAGCCGGTGGGAACCACGGTCAACGGGGTAGCCAACGTCGGTGGTGTCGTGGGGGCGTTTGCTTCTTCGGGGGAAGGGATCCAACTTAGATATGGTCCCCATGCTGGGCGTCTGATCCAGCAATTCGCCGGCAAGGTTATCCAGCCTGACGGCTCAAAGATTAACCAGGCCTACAGCGTCTATAGCGACGATTCCGGCGCTACTTGGAAGATGGGTACTCCCGTGGGCAGGGGCATGGACGAGAACAAGGTCGTTGAGTTGTCGAACGGCGATGTCATGCTCAACTCGCGGCCAGGCGACGGCACCCGCTATCGGATTGTCGCCATCTCAAAGGACGGGGGCGTGACGTATGGGACCCCGTGGAGTGAGACACAGCTTCCCGATCCCGTCAACAACGCGGGCTTCACCAGGATGTATCCCGATGCTCCGCAGGGCTCTGCCGAGGCTAAGATCCTGCTCTTCACCAACGCCGCCAATACGAGCGCTCGAAACCTCGGTAAAATCCGTTTCTCTTGCGATGACGGTAAAACCTGGTCTGCCGGCAGGGCGTTCCACTCCTCTGACATGAGCTATTCCACTGTGACGCCCCTGGGCAATGACATGTTTGGTATTTTCTACGAGGGCAACAACGGTGACATGACCTTTGCTAAGGTTGACAAGGAGTGGATCGGGGTTAACTGCTGATGTGGCACTTCGTTTCTTTGAAACAACTAAATTACATCTTTACGAGATAGCTCAATTTATAAGTGATCTATCCCAATGCTTTTCAAGTATTGTTGCCCATGCGTGAGCTATCAGTTTTGCTTATGTCCCTAATACCGCAACATTAAAGCAGAGCCTAGAGGTGGTGGTAGTCGTAGGCAGTTTTAAAGGGACTTGAACGTGCATATAGCATCTGGATCGGCATGACATCTTTGCAAGCATGTGAATGGAATCACGACGGCTTCTCCATGCCGGATCCCGCGAATATATAAAGTTGCAACCTATACCTGATAATAATTGTTCATGAGGGCAGAGAGCCGACTAGTGGATGACAAAGGGCCTGGCTCTATGTGACATATTTTACCCCCACTTCCCCCGCGCCACGAAAGAGTAAGGTTATATTGAGCAAGTTGCTTTGCTTAAGAATGAGATTGAAATCATGGTAGAGGCAAAGGGATAGATTGCCTCCCTAAGGTCGGTACCTCTACAGAGCCGGCTGTGGAGGTCAACAGTTAGGTCCAACTAAACCAAACGCTGCTGTCGGACATACAAGCCATACAGCCAGCCACATGCTCGTAGTGTGAAACCTTGGCCCACACTTAATTATCTTACGGGCATTATTTAACTCATATTACTACCACCAAGTCAACATTTGCTATATCAATCCGGACTACCGACTACGCAGCCTCCCTTATCTCCCTTGCCCGAGGTATCCAACGGAGTCTTGTCCTTCCTATCCTGTAGAACTAGAACGTGGCCGGACGATCGGCAGTTGGAAGGCTTCTCTGTATTGGCTTGTCGTCATCAGCCGCTTGCTCTCACCTAACCTCTCAGCCTTCGGTGTCGATCTCTTCGTCATTAGCAGAAGAGTTCGATCACGGCGGGATGCCTTGTGTCTATTTGTTGACATCCTCTCGGCGAACCGGCCAGGTATTCAGCTTACGTAGATTATGGTTAATCCAATTACTGTGTTGCGGTGCATCGTCGTTACTAGGCCGGTTCGAAATGTTATCAGTAGTCTTCGGAACATCGTCTTTTAGGACAAGTCTATCGGGGACATCCTCACAAGGCTCGCCTTATCCACAGCCTTGACGGGATTAATCTGAACGGAGCCGCTGGGGGCCACATACAACTACCACTTTCCCCATGCCGTTCTCTGTACATTAACCCACTTGATATCTCGCGTTCACATATTCCTCATCTAGGCTGCGGTTAGCAGTGCATTGGCACATGTCCCCCGCATGTACATGCGGTGCGTTCTCCTTAGGGTGTAGGTGAATGTTGACGACGCTGCATGTATACCCGGTTGGGAGTTGGCTTGCCTTGGTCCAGGATCACTGACCAGTCATCCGGAATACACTACTTTGATACAACCGGACGGGCCTGGGGGGTCCGGGGATGTGCGTGTGTGAGAAACTAGTTTCTCTCGTCTTCGTCTCATATCCCCCCATAACGTGGAGTCCTTCCCTAGAAGACACAGGACACCTGGCTGTCTAAAATGTTGTATGGATTTTCCAATAAAGAGTTGATATTTATCACCGTGGTTTCAAAAGAGACTGCTTGGCATTACGATCCGTTTGTTCGTTGATCTCCTGCACCTATCGCAGGTTCATGTCATAGCAAACACCGACATCACCTAGAGTAGTTACCACCACCATGTATACCGTAATTCGTGCTTCGCCAAAATTTAACGGATCAGATTTTGTCTCACCTACACCCACCAAGCTACGATTTACGCAAGTGGCGCGCATAGCGTGTGCGTAGGTGAGACATAGTTTGCCAGGCTGTGGTAGCAGGAACAGAGTGACCAGAAAGCAAGTTCTTGCCGTTTAGACTAGCGGTCCTCAGTCCAGCATAATCCCTAGGCTTTGTCTCAAATCTAACGTCGATCCTCCCTCCCAAGGGAGAGAGCCGGCTAGCTAGGGACGCTACCACGTAATATGAGATCTAATAGAGCGCAGACGTATATCATCATGACTTGAGGAATGACCGAGTGGCATTACGAAGAACGCAGAAGTGTATTTTTTCCGAGCTATCATGATGGAGTAGAACCTGGGTTCCGACCTTTGTCGATCCACCGAGAACTTACTTTATAGATTGGTGACTGTCATATGTCAAATGCACGCGAGATTTCCTTCGTATTTCGCCTTACGGGATGCGACTTCAACCGCGGTAGGTTGTGGGCTCGGCAGAACTACCTCCAGCTAGGATGACGGCAGGAGATATATAAACCCCGACCTTCTTGTCTGTCAGTAGCGTATCCGCCACCCCGGTTTCTTGATCACTTCTGCACTCTATTTCACTATCAGAGTCTGACACCTTTTTTTAATTTGAATTTCAATATCCAGTAGCAGTCATGGCTCCTTCAGTTCTTACCGTTCCGCCCTCAGATCCTGCAAGTCACCTGCCCCCAGGTCCTGGCGTCGGTTCCTCCCAGTCTCATATTCGGGGAGTGTTCCCTCCAGTTGACCAGGACGCACTTTTCAATAACGTCACTTCAAACCAGTCCTCCCGTAGGAAGTCCAGCGCGACAGACACATCCGGTATCTCCACCGTCGTGTACAACCTTAAGCGTCGAAGCTCGGATGACCTTGGCTCAGAAACCTCTGCCAAACTCCTGACCACGACACATGATTCAATACTAGAATGGATTCGGTCACAACGCATGAGTCAGATCCCTCCGGAGGGAAGCAGCTACGACAAGGTCCTCACGTGGGCTCAACTGTTCATCGAAAGGCTGCATTCTTTCGATGTAGAGATCGAGGGATTTGCAGGTGACAGCTCGCTGGCCACCCAGCTCGCCTACGGCTACTGCTATCTCATGCTAGAGGTACGCGTTCCTTGCACCCGTCGTTGCTTCCATGTTGAATCTGTTGCTAATAAATATTGCTTGTAGCTCGGCAAGGAGAATGCCGCAGCGTTGATGACTGCATTTGGCCTTTTCTACAACATGTCCGGATCCCTTGTAAATCTCCTGGAGCGATCTGAGATGTTTACCGTGTCCCCGGAGATCCAGGAGAATCTTGTGCTGGCTCTGTCGGACCTGGTGACACTTGTCGCCCATGTCTCCACTTACTTCCACAAAGCTATCAGTGGGCTCGAGACTTCGTCTGTTTCGGTCAACATCTACACGATTTTCTCCACCAGGATCAAGGTATTTGTTGACCGTTGTGAGAACGTAGCCGAGTCTATGTGGAGACACCAGTTGATGAAGGAAGGCATTGATGGTGATAAGGGTAAGTGTTCCGGCCGCGTATGGAATGGCGCGGTGTACTGCCATTCTCAGTTATCAAGCATTACTAACTGTGCGTATAATAGTGTCTGACGTCAAGTCCATCAAGGCCTGGACCGCCCCTGAAGACCATGTCCTTGACAATCTCGCCGGCTCTGCCTCTCGCTTCGCACATGACCGCGAGGAGCTTACGTGCCTCTGGATTGCGCCATACCTGACTCGCTTCCTCAAATCCCACCAAAAGACTTTGGCCATTAGTGGAAAACAGGGTTCCGGAAAGTCAATATTGTCCTCAGTCATTCTAGATCACCTTCAGCATCCTGTACTTGGAGTGGCGTACAACACACTTTTCATCCCCATCAGTAAGAAGTTCCCTCATCCTTCGCATCCCCATTCTTTGGCCACAAAGGGTCGAGCTGACAAGGTTCAAATCTAGATAACAGAATCCCGGCCGAGACCACCCCTCGCGCGATTGGTAAAGCTATCCTCAGCCAGCTCTTCCACAGACGCATTGGAAATATCAAGCTTCTACAGATTCTCACAGACGCCTACGAGCGCAGCCAAAAAACCAGCACCGACAAGGAGTATGACGACATTGTCTGGAAGGCGCTGGCAGATGCGCTCGCCGCCCCCCTCCCCGGTGCAAAGGATCTAATTCTCCTTGTTGACGGGATCGATGAGGCCTCTTGCGGCGAGGTATCCCTACTCCACAGGTTGACCACGGCGGTTAAGTCCGTAAGCAACATCAGGCTTATAACCCTTGGAGTTGAGAAACCCTCAGCAACACCATCCCCCCATTCGAGCCTTGTTCTCACGGAAGACCTGCTCTACGACGATATCTCTGCCGTCGTACGACGCCAATTTGACCATTCGGAATCGTTCAAGTCCATGTCGGATGTAGAGCAGGAAACAATAATCTCCCGCATCGCCAACGCCTCACACGGCTCGTTCCTGTGGGCCAAACTGGCCACGAAACAAATTCTCCAGGAGGCGAAGGCTGGTAATCAGCTCAAGCTGGCGGATGCGCTTGCGGACTCGAAGCCTTCCGTCGCAGATTTAGTGGCACGCACTCTGAAGTCTCGCGGAGTCGGGGACGGAGCAAAGCACATTCTACTATGGCTTGCTACAAGCCAGAGGCCTCTTTCCCTTAAAGAGTTGACGACCCTGGGTACTCTTCCGGTTGGCGGGTCCGCTGTCCTCGACCGAACCAATCCCGACTTGCTCGTCACGCTGAAGCCCGCCCAATCCCTGGTATTCCTGGATAATGGCCTGGTCTATCTTCGCCATGGTCTCATCCGCACCTCCATCATAGAGGTGTTTAAAAAGGAAAAGCTACTCCCCGGAGTCAAGGACCGCCACGAGGACCTAACTACCAGGCTCTTAAGTTACATCAAGAGCAGTGTAACCGAACAGCACCACGTGTCACTCACAAGCCTAGATATTTACGATACGAACCAGCTTCTCGGCCAATACCCGCTCCTGGACTTTGCCCTCCGCTATTGGCTTGACCATGCAAGGAACACCCCCGTGTACTTGGACGGAGGAGACGTGGGCGTGGCCAAGTCCTTCTCCGAGTTCCTGTCGACATCTTCGACTGTCCCTCTCATCCAATGGACCCTCTGGAAACACCTATCTCCCCCAGCCTTTCTCACGAACCAAGCGATGTTCACCAACATCTACCGCCAGCTGTTGACTGCGAATCACCCTGCCACCCTCCAGTCAATTGTCATTCAGGCCATGTTGTACAGACGCATGGGTCTTGCTAGCGAGGCACTCCCCCTGCTCTACGAAGCCACGATGGTGGCCAAGAGCCTCCTCGGCACTCGAAACACGGTCACCATGGAGCTTTCTAGTATTTTCATTGAGATGACTACTTCCAAGGCGCACATCAATAAAAAGGATCTCATGGAAATGCGGGAAAAGGCCATCTTACTCCTTATCGAATGTTACAAGGTCCAGTATGGTCAAAGCTCTGAGAATGTCGTCTCTACCCTCAGGCTGTTGGTAGAACATTACAAAATGACCCATCAGGAGCAGAAGGCCGACGAGACCACCCAGTTGATTAGCTCTATAACTACCACCGAGATCAACGAGAGCGGTGGTGATCTTCATGTGCGCCTTAGAGGGCGTCGGGAGAAGGCTACCGTCGAGGGCGGGACAAGTCTCCTCTTGGATATCGAGGAGCACGATGAGTTGGTGGAAGAATCGCGCTCGTATGACATCGAGCTATCTCTGAAAAAGGCTGAAAAGTTCGCTTCAGAGGGACGCCTGGAGCTCGCGCAACACACATACGTCGACATTTGGCAGCGCTCCTGCCGGGAGTATCGGGTACATCACTCGGACGTTTGGGAGGAGAGAAAGATGAGGGCGGTTCTCGCGTACAGCAAGTTCCTCCTTAGCCACAAGAGGGGTGTTGAGGCTTCGTCTATCCTCACCAGCGTTTGGCAAGACTACAAGAAAAGGGATATCTTGACCATGACGGAGACGTTGACTAGCCTCCTCCATGAGATGGCAGGAGTCATGAAGAAGGCCGGCCTCTACTCTGAATCATTGTCCATCCTCAAGCATTGCGCGCAGTACTACCAGGCCACGAACCACACGCAAAGCTCGGTATACCAGGAAATTCAGCAGTCTATTCAGGCCGACTCGCTAGAGATTATGCAGATGATCGGCTCATCGAAAGTGAAGGTCACATCAGAGTCTTCCTTGGAAGAACTGGTTCTTGACACATGCAAGTCGGGCACCATCAACCAGTCTACTCTCGCTGCGGTATTCAGCCTCATTCGGTTGTACACCTACCAGCACCGATGGCGCGATGCTACCCGCTTAATTAAGCGGGTGCTTCGGACACTTTGGCCATCACTATTGTCCTCTGGTGACCAGGACGTCGCTGCTCCTCCGGCTAAGTATTCGGATAGCTGCGTTGAGCTTGCCAACCGTCTCGCGCAGTGCTACCATACTCGCCGTCGGCTTACCAAGGAGGGTGACCTTTACCTACGCGTCTACCGCGCAATGAGGTCGAGCCGCGGTGTGGATGACGAGTTAAGGGAGCGCGTCACCGCACACCTACTCCGGTTCCTCGAGGGCCAGTCTGAGACTGACAAGCTCATCAAGATTCGCCAGGAGATTCTGGATGACGCGACGGATCACTACGGCGCGGACCATCCCACCGTCGTTAAAATGCTGAGGGAGCTGGCTGAGCTTACTCGTCCCCGCCCCATCTTTATCGAGTACTACCAGCGGCTTATCCGGACACTAAACAAGGACTCCAAAACCGCAAGCCCAGAGACCTTTGAACCCATCGTGCTTGTCAGCAACGAGCTTTGGAACAGGGAGCTGCTTTCTGAAGCTCTACCGTACTACAAGGTCCTATTTGCAACTTTCCTCAAGAATCCGAAGCTTAACCCTAAGCTTCACGACCAGTCCTTTGTGCAAGAGGTCTTCAACAGGTACACCCACTGCCTCCAGAACGTCGGGACCGAGTTCTCGGTTATCCACAAGGTGATATCCGACTATCGTGACCAGTGCAAGATGGTTTACGGTTCAACATCGTCAATCACCATCCAAGCGACTCTTCGACTTGCCAGGGTGTGCCAAGACTCAGCAAGTCACGAGCTTGAGGCAATCCAGCTTTACGAGGAGCTGCTCAAGACAGACTCTGCCAAGGTCGACCACGAAGACATCTCGGCTACTTTGGATTCGATCTACGAGGAGAAGATTGACGTGGGCGGCCCCAATGAGTCCGGTATCGCGGCTTCCGCAGCTCAGACGGCTCGTGTGGTCAAGGTCCTCAAGCAACGCCTTGCGACCATTCTTCAGACTCATGGTTGGGCTCAC
Organism: Cephalotrichum gorgonifer; assembly: GCA_900312665.1. Classification (NCBI taxonomy): domain Eukaryota; kingdom Fungi; phylum Ascomycota; class Sordariomycetes; order Microascales; family Microascaceae; genus Cephalotrichum; species Cephalotrichum gorgonifer. The sequence continues at coordinate 1,122,743 of ONZQ02000005.1, read as the reverse complement.
GAGGATTCCCTGTCCAAACTTTCAGAGCTCGTAAGACTCCGCAGCCAACAGAAAGAGACGGAGTTGTTATGCAATGAACTCCAGGATGCCACAGCCGGAGTTCTCGGTATGGAGGCATCATCCACTCAGCTGATTGCTGCTGCATCGACCATCGCATCTGGATATATAGCCGCCAATCAGGTCCAGAAGGCTACAGCGCTACAGCACGAGATTTATCGCCAAGTAATGCTGAAGGATACCACCAACGCAGGTGCTTTCAGGTTTGACCTCACATCCCGCGGGCGAGAGAGCCTTGTATTCCTGGCTCAGCTCGAGTACAGCCTCCGCCGCACTTCTATCACCATGACCGAGATCCTGTCTACCCTGACAACCCAGTACGTGTACTTTGAGGAGACGCGAAGGTTCATGCAGTCCAAGTCCAGTTCCTTCCATGATATTACCGTGGCCACTTCCCGACTCTACCAGTGCCTACTTACCCATGGACAATTGACTGCAGCCGCCCGAGTTTTCGGAGACTTTGTCAATCACTTCATTGAAACGGAGGGCAAACGAGTCAAACTCACCAACACTTCTCAAGTCAACATTTTCCTCCAGACGGTGATAACTCACTTCAGCACCCACAAGTCTCGGAACTTCATCCGTTCCATAGGCATCTGTGCAAATGACGGGGTCGTCCATCTCCTCCGTGCCAAGCGCTATGACGCTGCTTGCGACCTCGCAGCTGCCAGCTTCCGGTACATCTCTGCTCATGATGCCTACCGCACTCCCGTTGTTGCCAAGCTTGTGCTGCTCCTTGGAATAGCTATCGGCGGTCGGACACTCAGCCCGCAGCCCGATGGCCCCACGCGCAAGAACATGCTCGAGACTTCCGGTACCATTGTCCGGGATGTCCTCCATGTCCTTGACGATCTCAAGGTCAACCTTGAGCATATCAGCCTCGGCCAGTTGAACAAGATGATCGGGCTCCTTGGGGAACAGCGTGACTACAGGACTCTGTCGTGGCTCCTGACCATTCTCTGGAACAGCCGAGAGAGCCAGAGTAGCTGGGCCCAATCTACCGCGCTCTCTCTGGGCAAGCGGTACATTATGGCCCGTTACCTTGTTGGTGATTCGACCGGTGCCCTCCGCCTTGCCGAAGATATCATCTACAACTGCCGCCGGGTCCACGGAACGCGCCACCCCGCCACGCTGGAGATGTCTGTCCTCCTAACCCAACTGTATACCAGCATCGCCCAGCGGCACCAGAAGAAGAACGCGAGCGGTCAGGATATGGCGAACAGGTACTACAAGAAGAGCGCCGCCGTCCACGAGTACATCCTCCGCGTCTTCACGGACCCAACCTATGCCGACATGGAGGCTGGCCTGGACGTCTGCGTGAGTGTTGACAGCGCCTCTAGCTACGGGGTCGGAGACTTGCCTGAACAACCGGCCATTTCCGATGGGCAGTATTCCCGCCAGCACCTGTGGTACCTGAAGCTTGCGCTGGAGCGCCTCGGGTCTTGGCCCAAGGATTACGCCGAGTATGAGCGACTGAATGCGGACGTCTTCAGGGAGTACCCCGATGACCTCAAGGGCGTCGAAGGAGTCGAAAAGTGGAGGCTCAGCAGCTATGGATCTGGCAAGGCTGAAAGCGACGACGACCTGTTGGATACAGGATTTAGTAACTGGGAGCTCACCAGCCATCGGGACGGTGAGCAGGGGCTATAAAAGGCGCGCTGATTTTCAGATTGTACAGAAGGATAAATTGATCTATAGGCTAGGTCGTTTTCTTGATAGCTTATTAATAAAAATGCACAGATGAGGTTATCGAACCTCGACAGGGTGAATTATGCTCGCACTGGGAAGAGGCAATTCGCAAGCTGTTTGTTTCTCTCATCCTACTTTCACTTCTGCGGTGGTTTGACAACATGCCAGTGGGGAGGAGAGTCTTCTGGTTTCTGCGATTAGATTGGTAGTGGAATAAAGAGAGTTCCGAAGGGCCTGGGAACCGTATTATGGATCAAAAGTCTACCCGAGATCATCAGGACAGTGTTGGCACACTTTGTACCTTTCCAGGGTTTCAGTCTATAATGTTTGTCCGTTTTGGAGATCGAAGCGTCTTCAGCTCACCATTCGCTTCTGGGCGGACTTCTCTATTGGTCTTTTACAGAGTTGGTGGTGGTAGTGATACTCACAGCTTACGCGAAGAGAAGACGTCCTCGGAATTCATCTTTCCTGACGCCAAGTGCTACACAGTCATTGCTATCAACTGGGTATTTGCAGGATACATTAGCTCGACCATGCTCTTGATCTCACTTCTGCCTTTTTGGGCTTCGACAAAGGAAGTCTTTATTGGCCAATTTATCGTTAATAGAGGACTGAGAATAGATGATGTCCTTACGTACATTGATCTACTGGCCTTCACACACGTGCGACGACGAAGTGACTGAACTTGTGGTTTTGGACAATGGGGGCGTAGGAAATGTGTTTATCACTAGATTTTTGTCTGTTAGAATCACCCTTGGCCACACTGCCCCAGAGAGGCATACAAAGGCACTCAAGAACATATCAGTGCGAACTGATATGCACTTGTTCAGAAGTTAATTAGAAAAAGGTTCTGACATTGGGTATGTTGATCACGGTGTCTTGTGTTGTTGAAGCGTTTAAGTGGTGGATTGAGCTGGGAGGTCATGCAGGATATCTGATCCATGGGTCTGGTCTGGCGTGAAGAGGCTAATGAGTGCTTGTACAGGGCAGGGATTCAGGTGCGTGCCGGACAGGTGGACCCACCTGCCGACATATCCTACATACCATTTGATGTAATAGCCGCCGTGGATCATTCTTGTGTGACGACGGAATGCTCAAACCCTCGATAATCTCCCTCGGTCAGACGCGCCCCACCCCATATAAATTGGTCATCAATTTTGAGTGGAGAGCCAGCACACCGTAATAATTACCCGTGGGCCCTACGGTTATTGAAGTGGTCCCGCCGCTGACGACCTTCAAACTACGGGCAACAAATGAAGTCATCAATGCTTGGGTGTATGTGGTGCCGCTGGATCAGCCCAGGGCCCAATCATGATTATTAACATAAGTGAACAGGTACCCACCCCCACGTCATCCAGAGGCATGGTGCAAGTCACGTGGTTACGCGTGGTTTTCATGGTGATGACGAAAACTGAGTCGAGCCGGAAACAAAGTCGCCGACTAGGCCACGCGCCCTAGTTAGGGGATGCCTAATATTTATCCCATCCATACTCGACGCATACAAAAACACCCACCCACCATACATACATACGAACCGTACCAGCCATGCAAGATATCCATGTGGATGCTAGCGAGCACGACCAAGGTGCTGATGGATCACAGAACCCCTTGGTCCCTATTCGCCGCGCAGTACGTCGCCTTTTGACGACAAGTAGCTATGCACACTCTGTCTTGAGTTTCTGCGCTAACTCGGCCCCCAGTGCGATCCTTGCCGTGCTCGGAAAGTACGGCCCCCGCTTTGGCCCCGCTGTTTAACCTATTGATGGTGCTTCGGCTTCTATTATATCTAACGGAGATGCCGATATTGATCTGCTGGTTAGATTCGGTGCAATCGCGAGGTACCATGTGCCCCCTGCACTCACGCCAAGATAGATTGTACACAGGGAAGGACGGGACCACGAGAGAAGCGAACCCGGATTCTCCTCACCCCCCAGTAGTAAGTTTTGATGATTTATGAACTTCCTCTTATATCTTCTATATGCCGTGGTCTGCTCCTTCCTTACCCGTATTTCGCCGTATGATTGTAGTGAGAGGAAGATTGATATCATCGACCGGCGACTCGACGATGTTGTACGTCTGCTGGAAGAGCTCAAGACGGATAGGCAGCCCTCCGCGACATCTGAATCAACGAAGGAGCAGTCAGCTTCAACCAGGGCCCCGTCCTCCGCCTCAACTCCCCCTATCCACGCGATTAAGACTGAGTCTGATGACCCGGTGATCGAGGGTGATTCGTCCCTGACCGCCCAGACCTTGCTCGCCAATGAATTCCTTGAGCAGGTCGTCAACACGGAGCAGCTACAAGGCGCTAGCTTGGAGCTGCGTGAAACCCTGGACTCCCTGCGGCATATCATGTCCACCTTGAGGCAGCATAACTCGTCGGGTTCCGCGTCATATGACAATGCCAGTCCGGTGCCCGGGCCGACCCGTCCCACGGGCGAGCTTCCGCCAATCGAGAAGGTTGTCAAGATGCTCCGGGTTGCAAAGGGTACGGTGTATGGTGTCCGCTACTTCTGCTTGTTTATGAAGCTAACCACCTGCCTTTCCTTTAGGGGAAAAGCTGGCGGGGATATTCTGGCTAGAGCCATACGTCGCGTTCGCTCGGTTCCCCGAGCTCTGTCTCACCGTCTATTTCTCCGACCAATACTCCTACACAGATTACATATTGGTCACTTCGGCCCTTGCTACCTTGTTTTGTGATTCCGCCCTGAATTTGTCCCCAGAACTGAAGGAGGAAAACCTTCGATACTGCCACATGTGCAGGGCGAACCTCGAAACGGCACTGGCCAGCCTTCCGTTACATCTGCCCGCGACCCAACAAGTCATCATCGCCCTGATGTCAGGCGTAAGTCGGCCTCTCCCTCTCGTCGAGACCTCGTACTCTTGTTCTAACCCCATTCTTCTTTATTTTCTGGCCAGGCTTTCTACGCAATAGAAATATGCAAGGCGCCCCTTGCCTGGACTCTAACATGCAAGGCCTCAGAGATATGCCAGACGCTTGGTTATCAGCGGGAGTCCTCTATGAAAGATGATAAACCAGAGGATAGGGACTACAAGCACCTCATATTCTGGTCTATCTACTTCCTTGATAAGGGACTGTCGCTTCGGCTAGGTCGCGCGTCGACTATCCCAGACCAGGAGATAACGGTGCCCCCGCCCGATGGTGACCCCTCAACCGACCCGATGTTCGGGTACTTCGCCGTCTGGACGATGGTTGCGAGATGCCAGGGAAATATCTATGACATGCTTTACAGCCCAAACTCTATTGCCCAACCCGACCATGTGCGGCAATCCCGAGTCGACAGTCTTGCGTGTCAGCTTGACGAGATCCGAATCAAGTCGGAGAAAATGAATGTACGCCTTTTTATTTCCACGCGCTGCTGCCCTTGAATTTGACATCTCTTATTTATCTTCGGATATATATCTTGCCTTTTGAATAATCGTACTGACGCGCGCTTGAGGATCAGAACTCACAGGTCGTTGCCGACAAGATGGGGAGCGACATGGCGATTTTCTCAATGCACACGGATGACGTTTTGAGACTTTCGCTCCTCACACTCGTCTACCGAGCAGCTCCACGCGAAGAAAGCTGCTCGACGACCTTTTCTAGTAACTGCATAAAGGCCGCACGAGCCACTCTCCAACGGCATCAGGAGTGTATTGCATTCATGGAGAAGTCCAGCCCCATCTACTTCGCCACTTACTTGCACTGGTAAGCTCTGATAGCTCCCGTTCACATCATCTCTCCGTCGCGAAGATCAATCGCTGATTTTGACAGGACCCTCCTCTTTGCCCCTTTCACCCCGTTCATAGTCCTCTTCTGCTGCGTCATCGAGACCCAGGACCAAGAGGACCTAGCGCGCCTGCAAGCCTTCGTCACCTCTATCTCCCTCGCTTCATCCTTCTCCGACGCCGGCAGTAAAATGCACCGCCTCTTCCAGGTCCTCTACAGCGTCGCCCTTCGCTACGTGGAGTTCCGAATCGCCACCCCTCCCCAAGAGCAGCTTCAAGCGAGCGCCGAGATCGACGCATATCTTGCCCAGCTCGGATTTTCGCAAGCGGCAGCTGGGCAGCAGGAGGCCTTCATACAGCCGGTGCTGTTCGAGACCCACCCTGCTAGTACTGAGTTCGCGGACACCGGCATGAGCGATGGGTCTGGTGTTGTCAGGGCTACGAACCCGATGATGTGGATGGGGAACACAGAGCAGCTAGAGGACTGGTTCCATGGAAACCAGCAGATGTTGGGCTTTTTACAGGATCCTGCCTTTAGCTTGCCGACTCAGGATTGAATGTATGGTTTAGAGCTGGCTTTGGGGTTTGGGGTTTCCGTTGTGATTGCATCCGCGGAGACACTCCGAGACATGTCGAAGGGGTGTAATTCACAGTATGTGAGACTCTAATCAGTGTTAAGCAGAGACATGGTTCGTGGTGTGCGGTCGCTAGGGACGGTTTGGTGGGTGGATGAATAGAACCGTGAGTAACAAGGAGCGTAAAAAGAACCCAGCCCAGAGAACGAAATATTTCGTGACGTCAATCTGGGTGTCGACACACAACCCGACGTGACATCGTCCCTCGTTCTCTCAGGACCGGCTCATCTTACTCAGGCCGGATCAGAGTTCGCTCAGCTTCGACTAACCTCGACCGGGCCAGGTCATAATCGGCTCATTTTCGACCCCCCCTGTGCTGCCTAGTTGTGCCCCCCTGGGCAACTCGGCTGCGCGCCGAAATTAGCTGAGTCGTACTGAGGTTATAAAAGCATCACCCAGGGAAAGGTTCAGAATTTGGACACTCGCGGATCATCTGTATTTAAAATCGCGCCCTTGGCCGTTTATCCGTGCCGTTCCGGCTGCTAATTAGAATGTGGACAGGGATAAAGGAGTCATGCCATGTTCGTTCAAATGCATTTACGCCGGGCCGCGCGCTAAGTTGCAACCCCCCTTTTGGCCACCGTCAAAATCCACCTCCGAAATTTACGACGACGACGAGTAGCTCTAATCTCAGCCTAAGGCGCATTGGTACAAACCAAGGCATCGGCCCACAGGTTCGTGCACGCTGCGTCGATAAAAGTATTCCAGCGCCGGAAGTTGGCCACGGTTATGCCGTTCTTGGCGGCAATGGAATCACATCCGTCGCCAGAAACGACGAGGTAGTAACGGCTACAGTTCGCCACAATGCCGGGCATGGGGGTGGCGGTTCCGGGTAAATCAGAAGAATTGCTTGGCGTCGGCACAGTGAATGTGGTTGACAGTAGCATGGCACCGGGGATATGAGTGCAGATGTAGTAGTCGAGCCAGAGGTTGGAGCAGGCTGCGTTGATTTCAGTGTTCCAGGCCCTTAGCTGGGCAACAGTGATGGCGTTGCTCGAGGCAATTGTGTCGCACTGGTCGCCAGACTTGACCATGTAGAAGCGGTCACAGGTCGGGGCGATACCAGGCATAGTGGGAGTGTAGTTTGGCGTGGGCGCAGAGGTGGTGGCCGATGGCAGGAGGGCTCCGGATACATGAGTACAGACGTAGTAGTCGAGCCACAGATTGGAACAAGCGGCATTAATCTCGGAGTTCCAGCTTCTCAGCTGGGCAACAGTGATGTTATTGGCCCATGCAACAGTATCACACTGATCCCCAGACTTGATCATATAGAAACGATCACATTTCTCGGCGATCCCGGGCATAGTAGGGGAGGTTATCGGGGTAGCTGAAGGCCAGGTGGTCGAGGACTGCGACGTCGAGGGTGTAAAGGTGGTCGACCGGGCAGTTGAAGACCGGGTGGTGGTAGAAGTTCTGGTCGTGGTACTCTGGGGCTGTGAAGGCGTCAACGTGCTGGTCCCAGCAGGAGTCCACTCGCCGATCACACAGTACGACCTGTCGGCCTCGAGGTTGGAACAGGTAACACCCGGGTTGATGGTTATGAACAGCTCAACCGAGATACCCCAGGTGGACGCAAGAGTCTCGCAGGTATCACCACTCGCCACCGGCAAGTCGAAGTAGCATTCAACACCGCGGAGTGAGTGTCTTACAGTTCCGGCCGAGACCAATCCCGGGCGCGAGAGGAGCCCGGTAACGAAAAGGTGAAGACATGTGAAGTGCATCCTTTTAGAACGTAGAAGCCGACGGAAGGGGAACTGAAGGAAAGTGCCGGTGTCCTGCGGAAGAAGAAAAAAAAACAACAAATAAAAACAAGACCCGCTGGAGTAGATGCCAGATCAGGAACTTATACTTCGTACCGCGAGAGCGCTTCGCTTTACCATAACTTCATGTATACTGGAGCCTACGATTCTCACACCTAGTGCGATCTTGGGGGGAATTCGGTTTCGCTCGAGCAAAGCCTACATGAGGCAGCTCAACCGATAAGAATTCTTAGCTGGAACGAGATAAAAGCCAGCCTTGCCCAACCGAAACCCTGGAAATGAGGCCTGGAATAAATTGGTTGCATGTACTGGTATTAACTCGCCAAACCGGGGACTTTTGTTTTTTCCATTTTTTCAGCAACTTTACTATTAAAGACTCAACAGCCGGACCGGATGCCTGCAGTTCGTGCCTAGCCCCGTTAATGCATCTACACTTTATCCATACATGGTATGCCTCGATCGGGTTGCATGACGCCAAGACGGCCAGCCAAGCCCGGACCAGGCAGGCAGCGGGTAATGTGCGCTGATAGAATTTCCCCCGTTTTGTGTTTCAGGTAGGCCCTGCTTTCGGAGCATTACCGTCTGGCTGGAAACCAATAGGCATTAAATAGGTTCCCACCCGCATCAAGTCTTGCGAGTTTTCTCCCTCCCCCCGCCCTCCGACCCATCGCTGGTAGTATCGACCCTAGCTGCACCTCTGGATCTACCGACTCCTGTCCTTCATTCTTGATAGCCGCAACTATCAATCAGCATTATTAAGCACTTCATTTCAGACATCAACAATAATAACAATACTAGACTACTATGCATCTCATTCTCCATACTCTTTGGGTCCTCGTGGGCTTATTAGCCTGCCTCGGCTCCATCGTCAATGCTGATAGCACACTGGAAATCGTCGTGGTTTTCCCCCGCAGCAACGAGACATACGCGCCAAAGGACAAGTTCCCTATTATCTTTGCAATCCAGAATGCAGAGCTGGCCAAATACTTCAAACCCTCTATCAGCTTGCTTATCCGCAATGGCTCCAATTTAGAGTCAGCGTTCGGACATAGCATTCACGACCTGAGAAACACCGAGTTCTCTACGGAGCCCTACTTTGTCTATCTCTATGCCAATATCGATAACGAGGGGCCTCATAAGCTATTTGCTACTGCTACCTGGCAAAGCTGCGATGAAAGTGGTGACCAGGTCAGCATCCGTGGTAATACCACCAACCTCAGTGTTGACTTCACTATCAAGAAAGGCGGTCAGGAGGCCGATCTTACCACTGCTACAACCAATGACGACACATGTTCTGCCAACGATGGAGTTGCCATCAATGTGACTGGCAAAACCTATGAGGTTCCTCCCTCTGGGGAGAGGGGCCAGGTATCTGGTACTTGTGCAGTGTTGGCCTCTGGTTCCCCGACCACTACAGCGAACCCCTGCGGAGTCAAGATCGACACAGCTACAGCTGCGAGCATGTCTGCTGTGTTGCATGCTGCATTATGCAAAGGCTCTGAAGCACCTGCTGACTGCCCAAAAGATAATGGTACCCAAAAGCTGGTTATTGGAGGTGTTGGGGGCTTCGCAGCCGTATTTGGTACCATTGGTCTTCTTCTTGCCTGATCAGACAATCCCCAGACTGCCCCCAACCATGCGGACTACCCGCCCCGGCCGGATATTGTTTTTTGTCCATTTCTTTCGTCACATTTGTTGTCCTTGGTAATGTAGTGATAGGGGTGGTAAAAAGGTACTAGCTTAAGCCTAAACACGATATTAAGCCATTTATCAAATTGCCCGAAGTGCGGCAATGTTCTACCCTACGTACCAGGGGTCGCTACCTGCCTAGTACCTCAGCTCAAAGTACCGAATATCTCATTGTTGACTGTGCTTAAGCTAAAGGGACTGCATTACACAACTGATATACATATACATACGTACTGACCTAGTGGGTTAAAAGGGGGGCTGCTTGGCGGTTGGCTTAGACTTACCCACAAACACCCAGTGAGAGGTGGCGCCGCCAGGCAGTTCCGCGTTTAGTCGGTTTACTTACGGCAGCATTGACCCACCATACCTCCTCTTGCCGAGTAGACAATATGGCACAGTCACACAAGATCCCCCCTCCCCCCCTCTCCCCGCACGCCTTTTTGCTTCCCGCATCTCACAGGGCGATAGGGTCTGGATCCGACTCATCCCTGCCGTGTTTCTGGCCGGCCCGATGGCCTTTTCCATGATCCTTTGGGCTGCCGCTGAACCGGTGAACCGGCAAGGTTTTGACCATGTGTCTCTGGCCTTACAGTGAACATGCTGGTGTCTTGGCGCCTGTTGGACATGCAGTCTTCCTGTCAGTCGGCAAAGGGGGTCCTAAGAAAGGGGCAAGGTCGTAATAGCCGCCGAGGCCTTCTTTATTTAAGGTGCTGTTTTTCCCATATCCAGAGCCAAATCCGTTCCGACACCAAGAGGAATCCCACACCCACCTTCTGTCTGTACTGAATGGTACTAGAGACACACACTCTGAGGTAACGAGATTAGTATAGCAATAGCTTGAACTTGAAACCTACTGACAGCTCCTACCTCGTATAGACGCGCGCAATGCAATATCACGCCCTGAGCTACCTCAGCACCATGTTGACTTCACCATGGATCACAGCGGCGCTTGGATCTTTTAGCCTCGTGCCAGGGGTAGTGGCCTTCATCCCTCCCGTTGCCACGGCGCCCCGGGTTATCGACTTCTGTCCCGAGCGATGCGCCGTCTCCGGTCCGAGAACGGGAAATTGGTCTGTCTATCCCAACTTTAAAAGGATCAAGAGGTGCGAGCAGACCATGTTCTATGACTTCTCCGTCTACGACCCTGTCGACGACCCGGAAACCAATCATCGCATTTGGGCTTGCTCCTCCTTCGGTTCTGACTTCGATAATATGCCATCCGAGGCTGTGGCCCCTAATCTTGTTGAGTCAGCCAGCCCTATTGATGTCGAGTTTGAGCTTGGATGGTGGCAAGAGGGTTTTGGCCTTGCTAAGCCTGCTATCCGGTCACTTGTGAGGCAGCTTCGCGAGTACATTGACCATGGGCACGGGGCTTCGCACCGGCCCTTCATCCTGTACGGCCGGTCTGGGCAAGCCACTGTCGGTATTTACATCGGCCAAGGTCTGGTTAATCAAGGCATCAGCGCCTCAGCCCTCCGGAACTTTCAAGATAGCTTTGACACGCTCGATGTTACGACACCCAGCTTGGCTATGCAGCTCTGCGGCCCCAGCTACGACAGCGCTCGTACATTTGGCATCGCTGTGACCAGCAACGGCACATTCGCTCCCATCCAGAATGCCATTCTTTCATGGGCCAACGCGACATGCCTATCATTTCTTGGGTCGACAACTTTCTCCAGCCTTGCCACCTTCACCACACCTCTTCTGAGCGGCGGTACCTTGGCCAACTCCACCCTGACGACCAACTCCACGGTCCGCGCCCGACACCGCACGCATGCCAGATCTCTCGAAACGCATGCAAAAGTCCTTGGTACTAGTGGCAAGTTCCTCCAGGCGCGTGCCGATTGTAGGACCGTGCAGGTCGACTCCGGTGAAGGCTGTGCAGAGCTAGCAGTCAAGTGTGGCATCTCGGGTGCTGATTTTACCAAGTACAACCCCGATATCTGTGGCACACTGAAACCAAAGCAGCATGTGTGCTGTTCCAGCGGCAGTCTTCCGGACGTCCGTCCCAAGCCTAACGCGGATGGATCGTGTTTCTCCTACTCTGTCCAGGATGATGACAACTGTGCGAACCTGGGAGCCGAGTACGGGCTGACGAATGACGATATCGAGGGTTTCAACAAGGACACGTGGGGGTGGTCGGGCTGCGACCCGCTCTTTGCCAAGGCCGTCATTTGTCTGAGCACTGGAAAGCCCCCCTTCCCTGCTGCCATTGCCAATGCCGAGTGTGGCCCGCAGAAACCGGGCTCTGAGGCGCCGACGGACGGCTCCAGTATCGCCGACCTGAACCCCTGTCCCCTGAATGCTTGTTGCAATATCTGGGGCCATTGCGGAGTAACCACGGACTTCTGTGTCGACACCAGCACGGGTCCGCCGGGGACGGCCGAGCCCGGCACCTACGGGTGCATTTCCAACTGCGGCATCGACGTGATCAAAGGAACCGGAACCGGCGCCATCAAGCTCGCCTACTTCCAAGGCTACGGCATGAACCGCCCGTGCCTTTACCAGGATGCGCTCCAGATTGACACTTCCAAATACACTCATCTTCATTTTGGATTTGGCACCTTGACACCTTCATATGAAGTCCAAGTTGGTGACGCTCTGTCTTCATACCAATTCGGCGAGTTCAAGCGCATCCAAGGCGCCAAAAGGATATTGTCTTTTGGTGGCTGGGCCTTCTCAACCGAGCCCAACACGTACCTCATTTTCCGCCATGGTGTCAGAGCAGAAAACCGCTTAACTATGGCCACTAACATCGCCGATTTTATCAAGAAGCACGATCTCGACGGTGTCGATATCGACTGGGAATACCCCGGCGCGCCAGACCTCCCCGAAAATGACCCCGGTACGGCCGAGGATGGTCCCAACTATCTGGCCTTCCTTGCCGTCCTCAAGAACCTGCTGCCCGGAAAGACCGTCGCTATCGCCGCCCCGGCCTCGTACTGGTACCTAAAGCAGTTTCCAATCAAGGACATTGCTAGGATTGTTGACTATATTGTATACATGACGTACGATCTCCACGGCCAGTGGGACGCCCATAGCGAGTACACTCAGGAGGGCTGCGAGACGGGTAACTGCCTTCGAAGTCAGGTAAACTTGACTGAAACACGACTCGCCCTTGCCATGATCACCAAGGCAGGTGTTCCCGGACACAAGATCGTGGTCGGCGTCACCAGCTACGGGCGATCCTTTGCGATGGAACAGGCAGGCTGCTGGGGCCCTACCTGCAAATTTACCGGCAGCCGACTGGACTCTCACGCAACGCCGGGGAGATGTACTGGCACTGGCGGGTACCTTGCAGATGCCGAGATCAACGAGATTATAAGCGGCGGATCCGGAGCCAAGCGTCAGAGCAACCGCGTGGTGACGCATTTCCTGGATACCAGCAGCAATAGCGACATCCTTGTCTACGATGACAACCAGTGGGTCGGATACATGAGCGAGAAGACCAAGCAGATCCGCTCGACGCTTTACGCGAGCCTGGGCATGGGAGGTACCACTGACTGGGCCAGCGATCTGCAAGAATTCCACAGCCCTCCCAAGCCGGCTAAGGACTGGGCCTCCTTTATTTCGCTGGCCGCCAGCGGAAGCAACCCGAAGGAGGATACCACGAGCATCGGCACCTGGAAGACCTTCGACTGCACCCACGAGGTCATCGACACACCCCACTATTTCACCCCCTCGGCGCGATGGAAGGCGGTGGACACAGACAGTGCTTGGCAAGAGGTAATCGACAAATGGCTCAACACCGACAGTACGAACAACATGAATTTCATCGAGTCTGTCCAGCAAACACTCAAGATGGGTGCTGAAATGGGCTGCGAGACAATGGATCCGAGAACGGACCACTGCCACGGACCGACGGAATGCGAGAAAGCCGCCGATGGTGAGAAGTCTGGACCAGCGGCTCAGTTCATCTGGAGCTCGCTGATCAACATCCACACGATGCACCATGGGTACTGGGATGCTCTGCAGGGGATGACAGGATCTTTCGCACTGAGCGCTGATGACATGGAGGATACTTTCGCGCCGATCCCAGAGCCCGACACCAACCAATGGCTCAATATCATGATCGATCTCCTTACCATTGGAACCCTCACGACTGCGGCGCCCTTCTTCAACGGGTTCCTCAAGCAGCTGCCCGCTTTTTCCAACCCCAAAACCTATGATACCACCGAATCGATCAGTATGAACCTCATCAGTCAAACCACAACGCTGGCAAAGGACATGTTGAAGAGCCCTAAGCCAGACAATTGGACCCCACAGGAGCAAAACAAGTTCTCCAACTACGTGGGCCAGGCAATCTTTGGCTGGATGAATAGCACAGAACTCGGACTCAAGAAACTGTTTGACGGCACCCCGGAGTCCATCAGGGTGCTCGAGGATGCCATAGCAAACGGCAACCTCATCGAGGGTCAGCGGGAGGAGCCGGAACGCAAAGACACCTCGGCCACCGAGCTGCAGGCCAACGTTCTCAAGTCCTTCTTCGGCTTCTCCATCCCCGCGCTGTGGCGCCGTTCCAAGACGTACGCCTTTGTTATCGACTCGGGTGCAAACTGCGACGGCAGACCTCTGGGCAAATACCTCGCTGACAGCACCGCCGACGACACGGGCGTCTGTTACCAAGGAAGACGCTACTACCTGGTGCACCCGGACGGGGAAGCCCGGCTCTGTAGGTGCGACCGGATTACGGACGGCGGTCCCTGCGAGAGGGTCTGCCAGGAAAACAAGTTCTCCGTGCCCGTGGGCCTGGGCGAGCTCTCCAGATTTGGCGGAATCACTAAGGAAGACCTGGTGATTGGGTCCGTGCGTACGTGGCTGAAGAACGGAAAGAAAAACGGCGGCGGCGTGACGGACCCTATCAATGATGCCGGGGCTCGCACCGACCTGATCGACATGGATGTGACGACCCCCGGATTTGTCCGCCTCCCAGTCTGCAGCCCCGAACGGGCCTTCCAGTCATGGGAAACAGGCACCAAGGGCGGCAGCGATAACTACCCGTGCGACATCCCTCCCGGCAAGGACAGGTGCGGCGACTCGACGTTTGAGGACCAGACCAGCGATGCGTCCCCTCTGGTGTCGGACTGCGAGAAAATCATCCAGAATATCGAGGCCGACGGGTCCACCGAGTTCACCCACCGCATTACCGGCCACCGCGAGATCCTGTCGTATGGCTCGTGCGCCTTTGGCATTGAGAGGACTGGTGGGACTGGCGGCGCGGTGGAGTTTAAAGTAGGCGGTCAGGATGTTATTGATGTTATCCACGATGCAGTTAAGAGGTTCGGTGGCGGGGGCAAGGTCGGTGCGAAGGGCGTCATGTCTTGTGATGGCACGACTGCTGGTACGCACGTAAATGTATTGTGGGGCATCTACTGAGGGCATGGTCTCGTTTCCTGGACTCGTGGTGGCATCCCAATCTAGGACGGTTTGAATCTTGAGGTATCCTTTTTCTTATCGCCCAACACTCTAACAGGCATTGGACCTCATCAATGTGCGGCTCTACGATACCTTTCCCAAGCAAGATGATAGTCCAGGATCAAGAGCTTATTGTTGATGATTAGCCTTTCTTATCCCGGATACTGTTTAGAGTAACCTGGCAGGTATATGTAAATACCGGGAATAGAATAGCCATGCAAGAATATCGGGACAAGTCATAGTCTTGTCCCGAGCTCCTAACTATACTGTATTGTCCTAGGCCAGGCTGTCTTGACAACGTGAAAGACGATGGCTAAAAAGGTAGTGTAGGTGGAATTGCATCAGGCCATCCGACTAGACAAAGCCAAAGTTCTGCTCTCTATCCAGAGATTATCTAGTCCTCAACAGCCGTCTTCAATCCGATATAGGAACTCTAGCCCACGTCCTAGGTACTACCAGTAGTACTTCTATCAACCACTACCTCCCCAACGGTCGAAATAGGTACACCTCCCATTATATCAAAGACAGCCATTGGCGCAGCGAAGTCGTGCCTGATCCAGTTACGAAGCTCCACCGCCATCAGTGAGTCGACGCCATAGCTCGACAGCGGCTTAGACAGCTCCACATCGTCGGGAGAGATAGACATGGCCCGCGCCAACTTAGAAACCAACGAACTAATCACAACCTGGACCTTCTCCTCTCTGTCAGCAGCGGCGAGGAACAGTGCCTTCGGGTCCGTCGCACGCCCCACTTGTTCCCTGCCGGCCGTGTTGGTGCCAACCACGTGCGAGAATCCAGCGAAGAGTGGACGCTCCAGCAGCGCCGGGGGCGTCTGGCCCTTGGCTAAGAAGTCGGCTGGTGTTCGCAGACCTAGGAGCACTTGGCTTCGCTCCGGGGTTATCAGCGGTGCGGAAGGGTCGCAGCACAGAGTCAGGAGGGCCATTAGCTCGCGACCGTTGATCTGTTTCATATCCTCGGTGGCCAGGCGCTGGCGCTGGAAGGCGGCCGTTTCGGCGACGATGCCGATGTCGCCCATCCAACCGATGTCAATAGATACCCCCTTCTGGCCATGTGCGACGCGGTGGCGCGCCAGGGAATCTTGGAAGGTACAGCCTCCGGCGTAATTGGTCGTCGCCATCTGGCCGATGATCCCCGCCAGGGACGACAGCAGAACGAAGAAATCAAGGTCCTTGGGGAGGAGCCGGTGCAGATTCCATGCCGTGTCTACCTTTGCTTTGACGGCGAGATTCCACTGAGGCAGAGTCATGTTGGAAAACATGGCATCTTGTAGAACCAAGGCAGCGTTGATGCAGCCTTTTATAACGGGCATTGTGAGGGCACACTCATCGAGCATGCTTGATACGGCCGACTCTGAGGCTACATCACACTTTGGTGCGGAAATGTAGACGCCTCGGGCCTTGGTCTCGGCAAAGACATCAGATGCTGCCTTTGACGAGGCGCCAGATCTGGAGGGAACTATGAGGTATTTAGCGCCTCGATCTACCATCCATTGTATAATGGCACGGCCTATTCCGCCGAAACCGCCTGCGATGAGGTATGACGCCCTGCTGTCAAACTGCCACCTCCGTCGATCCAAAACGTATTGCTACAGGGTGAAAAATTGTTAGTAACTTCAAGCCCAGAGTTCCCTTTGGGAGTGGAGAGGGCACTCTACTCACAGGAACAGCATCCGCTGCCGCAGGCTCGATCACCACACGGCCAATATTCTCGCCACTCTGAACCCGTCGGAAAGCCTGCTCAACTTGGTCCGCAGAGAACGAGTGCACCGGCGTCGGGGAAGCGCCAGTATCCTCCACGAACTCCATAGTCTCTCGAAGCAGCTGGGCAGTGAGCTGGGGATCTTCCAGTAGGATCTCACGCATGTCCACGGCGGAGAAGCTCACGTTTCTAGCGAAGCCTAGCATCGGAAGTCCCGAGTTCGCCGAGATGTCGACTTTACCGATCTCGACAAAGCGCCCTCGACGAGCCATGCACTCCCACGACGCCTGCAGTCCGTCCCCGGATAGCGAATTGAGCACTACATCGACGCCGCGGCCCTTGGTGACGCGCATAATGGCCTGCGCAAATGATGTATCCCGGCTGTGGAAGATGTGGTCCGAAGGGATGCGGAGGACATTTACTAAAAATTGTTTCTTCTCCTCACTGCCGACGGTTGCGTAAATGATAGCACCCCGAGCCTTGGCAATGGCAACGGCCATTTGTCCTGTGCTACCAGCGGCCGAGTGGATAAGAACCGTATCACCGGTGGCAATGCGCGCGACGTTTGCGAGGGCGTGGTAAGCTGTAATCCCGGGAACCAGGACCGCGGCGGCAGCTGAAAAGGACATGTCGAGTTCCTCAGGTATCTTGATTACAGATGCGATGTGTGCGCGTGGGTACCGGCGCATACATCCCGGAGAAACCATGCACACCCGGTCACCTACCCGGACCGAACGGTAACTGCAGCCGCTTCCGACTCTAGTGACGATGCCCGCGCAGTCGTAGCCGAATGTCCTCTCCGGAAGACGCCCTAGAGCCTGCAGGACGTCGCGGAAATTCACACCCCAGGCCTTGGCTTCGATCTCCACGTCATTGGCTTGCAGGTCTGTCTCATATGCGGTGTCCTCGATGAAGCAGAGAGCATCTAGCGTCCCGGCCGTTCTTACTGAGAGAGATAACGCTGGGCTGGTGGACCAGGCCTGGTGGCGCAATTTCGGGGAGAGGAGTGCATTAAGTGATGCGTTACCGCTAATATCTTCGGCAACTCGGCAGGTCTCAAGAAGACCATGCCGCACCATGTATTCCAGTTCATCGGAAGGGGGGGAGTCGAGGAAAGAGATTTGGACTACCTTGACGACGTGATGTGCGGCGGAACCAGAACCCGCCGTACTTGCTCCCTCATCTGGGGACAGGGATTGAATATCGAGAGTGACAATTTGAGTGTCAGTTGCCTCCAGTCGTAATGATCGGAGGACGCCGTCCGCTTGGCTATAAAAGGGTGCCTGCGACTCGTCGGTTCCTGGCGCAGTCACCCATAGTAGCCTTTTCGTATCACGCATGAGCTCCTGTAGCCAGGTGAGCTTTCTCTCGTCCATGTTCGACATGAACGCGGAATCAAGGCTCGTAAGACAAACGACAACATCGTTGGCATCCGGTTTCATCTCCTGGAAGTTCTCCAGGTACAGGATCACACAGTCTAGGTGTGCGCCGCCACCCAGTGCACCGACCTCGTTGCTGATGAGGTTGGCCAGCTCGGCCTGCTTTTCCGAGAACTTGTCGATGACCAAGAGAATTTTGGATTCCGGCCCGACAGGTGGTGCTTTTACCTCTTCTCCCTTTGTTGTCACTTCTTCCTCCTCCACAGCCGTCGACACTATAATGCTGCAGATGTGACACTCGCCCTCTTCCGTGTCCCTAAGCACAAGGTCATTCCCCGAGTATCCGCTCCTTTTCAAGCAGCCATCCCACTGCTCCTCGTCCAAGAGAGGCGATAGTTTACGCCATGTTTCTCTCGCAAGCCACCACCCGGGCGCGAGGCCGAACGAGAAGTTCACTACCACGTCTTCCGGTGCGACTACCTCGAGAATCAATGCCCGCCCGCCTGGCTTGAGCGCCGTTCGCACATTCTTTATCGTGCGCACCAGGTCCGCCGTGGCATGCAGAACACTCCCAGCAACGACCAGGTCGTACGTGCCGACCTCGAAGCCCTGACTCTCGAGCGATCGCTCCAGGTCCAGTGTCTTGAAGCTTATGCGGCCCTCCAGCGCCTTCCATCGCTCACGCGCCCGCTCGAAGAATGTGGGCGAGATATCGGTGTACGTGTACTCGGCCAGCTTCAGCCCGCCGCTCTCTTCCTCAAGCGACTGAAGCGCGGCCAGGACATGGCCCGTGAAACCACCGGTGCCGGCACCAACCTCGAGGATCCGTAAGCTCGGATTCTCGTGGGAGGCCAGGTCGAGGAAGTTGCGTAGGCGCACATCGCAGATCTGCGCGAACAAGTCGGCGTAGAATACATCGGCAAGATTGGAGTCGAAGATGACCTCAAGGGGATCTTTCTCGCCGATGAGTATGCTCTTTAGCGAGCGTACCACGTTTGTATGGAGCTTCCAAGATGGGTGCAAGTTGTCTATGCTCTGGAGGCGCTGTTCGAGCTCCAAGTCACTTATGGGTGAATCTGGGTCATCTCTCTCAGATGGTGTGAGCGTGGCGATGTGGTGCTCTATCCACGCCATGTGCCGTTCAAGGGAGGCTGGCAGCTTTCCACGCTCCTCTACCGTCATATCCCGTAACGTTCGAGAGAGGGCGAGGTTCATAATAGCTGTTAGTTCGTTGTGGCGTGAGAGTATGGCCGAATTATCCTTGACGGTTTCACAACCGTTACCGCATACATCTGTCAGCTGCTGCGGGTCAAGCAAACTCAGCTGCGGCTTCCACTCGACCCTATGCAGGAGTTTGGGTTCGGACACATCATCATCATGCCCTGGACTAGAAACACCCACAGTGACTATCCGCTCCATAGACATCAGAACCTTCCCATCGTCCCCTAATGCATAGATGGCTCCATCCTCGCCGGAATCCGGTTCCATATTCGCGATCCCCATGCATCGGATGGAGTTGGTCTGAGGACATTGCCACCCCAAGGCAGAGACCCAAGTGTTGACTAGTTTGACGGGAACGTTGGTAGCCGACGTTGAGGCAAGGGCTTGAGAACTCGCCCTCAGCATGTGGATGACGACGTCCAGGACGGCAGTGTGGACGAGGCTTTCCGTCTTGAACTGAGGCTTCGAGACGTCAATACGGGCCACAGCAGTTTTTTTCCCGTCCCAGTGGAGGTCTTCTAACAGCTGGAACCAATCCCCGTACTTAAGGCCGTGGTCGGCCGCGTTGCGGTAGAACACCTGCGAGTCGACGGGTTTTGAGCATGCCGCCACCGCATCCTCGTACCGGCGGAGGATGTCCTCGCCCAATAATTTCTCCTCCTGTTGCCAATCGACCTGCAAGGAGGACTCCTCATCGCCATACTGGACCTGGATGTGCGACGAGAAGCACTCTGTCCATTCCTTCTTGCGACAGCAGAAGATTCGGACATCGGACCAGGCTGAGAATTTCTCGTAGGAGTTCTGCGCAGGGCAGAGCTCGACTATCGTCTCCGTCCTGTCTTCCCAGGTCTCCCCTACGACTATGGGGTTCGTGAAATGCGCTTCTTTGATCAAGTAGCCCGAAATAGTCCGGTTCACAGGCTTAGCTTGCATCGCTGCTTCCATAGCCATGACTAGCATCCCTGCCGCTGGGTATACCACAGTATTACTGATCTGTGGAAATGATCTAATTAGCCACTAAAGACAATAACCTCAGACAAGGGAGCGGTGGAAGGGATCCCGTCGCTTACATTATGACCGGCAACCCATGGTTCCGACTCAACACTCAGGAAGTTCCTCCATCTCGGCACCAGCGGATTCCAATCCGACACCCGCACCCCGAGTGTCTCGCCACTTACGGCACCACGTAGCCTGTAATCGCGGCTTATCCGCGACTCAGCCCAGTACGTTTGTGAGTGGTCAAAAGGATACGCGGGGGTATCGACCATAAACGGCCCGTTCTCCCCTGAGAGCTGGTTCGCAGTAGAGACCGATACCGAATGTCCATGGGAAAATAACTGCCCGATGAGCTCTAGCATAGTCTCGACGGTGGATCGCTTTCGGTATAGGACGCTGGAGTAGCGGACTACCTTCGCCCGAGGGCCTGCCTTAGCTAGTGTGTCAGAGATCGGGCGGCGCAGTGCTGCGGTGGGTCCGACCTCGACTATATCGGTGATGCTGCCGATAAAGCCGGTCTTCAACGTTGAAGGCTCCCGCGTCAAGGCTTGGACGGCGTCAGCGAAGCGGACAGGAGACACCATGTTGTCTACCCAATACTGTGCCGTGGTCAGGACGGCGGGTCGCACGCGCTGGCCTGTCACGGTGGAGATCATGGGGATCGAAGAGGATGAGTTAGAAGATTCAAGGCTCCCCATCTTCCGCTTGTAGTCGTCAGCTATAGCCAGCATGGCGGATGAGTGGTAGGCCACGCCAGTCTTTAGCTTCTGGGCGAATATGCAGTCTTTGTCCGCCTGCTCCTTGATAGCATCAATGGCTTTCTCCGTACCAGAGAGCGTGCAGTTTAGTGGGCTGTTTATGCAAGCGACGGTGACGTCTACGCCTGTACTACCAATCTTTTCGAGGTAAGCTGGGACCTCGTCCTCTGCGAGGTTCACCGAGATCATGGCGCCGGCTGGGGAGGCAGTGTCTCGGAGTCGGCCGGCCAGCTGGCCGCGGAAGTAGGAGACCTTGCACGCGGACTCTAGTGACAGGCCCCCGATGGCGTAGGCGGCGGCGATCTCGCCGGAGGAGTGGCCGACAACGGCCTTGGGAACAACGTGGAAAGTGCGGAGTAGCTCAACTAGGGCTACCTGGACGGCTGTAGATAGAGGCTGGCTATACTCGGGGCGGTCTATGTTCTCGCTGTTACGCAGTTCATCGAGTAGATCCCATTGACACCCGAGCCTGCTATAAAGCTTACCGATCCGCACCAGCGTTTCCGAGAAGAACGGATATTGGTGGACGAGGGCCCATCCCATGGAGGCGTATTGCGCTCCTTGGCCAGTGAAGACAAACGCAAGGCTGGCTTCTCCGGGGGAGCCGGCACGCACCGGCTTGGCAATGGACAGGCCGGCAGTGCTACTGGTCCCTTCGGTGACGATGGCGGAAGTGCGCCAGAGCATGCAGCTTCGTCGGGCGGCTAGAGTATAAGCGAGCTTGGCAAGTTCCGCCGGCTTACCCGCCACGTGGTCCTCGTAGTAAGTCCGCTGCTGGTTGACTACACGCTTGAGGGCCTTCTCATCCGCTGCCGACCAGACGAGGAGTCGTAGTGTGCTCTGGGAATCGTCGTCGACGCCGTTGGTGTGCCCGTTAATGCGCCCGTTAACATGCCCGTTAGCCCTTCCATTGGCGATACTCCTGGTAGTAACACTCTTACCACCGAGATCGGTGGGGGCTTCCTTTCTTTCTCCTGTATGAGCGCCATTGCTTCCTTCATTACCAACCCGAAGCCCCTGGCTGCTTGTGCTCCCATTAGCTCTTCCGTTGGGTATGGCGCTAGTAGTTTTCCCGTTGGTGGTGCCACCGTTGGTAACGGCACTGTTGCTAGCAGAGCCGTTGCTAGCGGAGCCATTCGTTGCGCAGCCATTCGTATCGGAGTCCACGCTAGCGAAGGTATTCGCAGCGGAGCCATTGGTGGTGATGGTGAGGCCATTCGTCTTCAACGTGGACGCGGGGCCAACAGAGGCGACGGTGCAATGATTGCCCATGAGACCGCGTTCTTGCAGATAATGGTAAGCATCGTCAAGAACAACATGGGCATTCGTGCCTCCGAACCCAAATGAATTCACAGATACTCGTCGCAAGCCCTCGCAAGGCCAGATGACGTTATCGGTCGGGATCTACGCCGCTAGTCGTATCAGCTTATCTATCCCCCTACACTAGCAAACAATATTGCTACCAGTTCACCTATATAAGGAGGGGGCACATACCACAGTTTTGTAAAACTCGAGGTCGATATCCGGGCTTATCTTCTCTAAGAGCGCATGAGGCGGGATGATGCCCTTCTCCAGGGAAACTACATGTTGTGGCTGTTTAGTAGGGGAAACTGGAGAGGTTCTGCAATTGATCAGGTTACCCATCCGTACTGATAGATTTGATGACGCCAGCTATGCCGCTACTCCCTTCGAGGTGTCCGATGTTGGTCTTTACGGAGCCACTATACAGAGATCATCAGGCTAAGTCAAGTGGCTTATTTGAGTGGGTGGGCCCTTAAAGAACCGCCACTACCGCGTCACTCACACGTAAAGAGGGTCTGCGGTGGACCGAGAGTCGCGGAAAACCCTTCCTATTGCCTTCAACTCGATCGGGTCGCCAACCGGTGTTCCGGTGCCTACAACGCGTTTGTCAGCTTGCATACCACATCGTTACTTAAAATACGACGTATAGAAGGATACCGATATTTGACTTACCGTGGGCCTCGACGTAACGAGTCTTGTCGAAAGAGAGGTTGGCTTTCTTATATACGTGGCGTATTAACTCCTCTTGCGCCCTGGGGCTTGGTTGAGTTATTGATGGGGTCTGGCCGTCCTGATTCGTCCCAGTAGCTCGAATGACAGCGCGAATCATGTCACCATCTAGGAGAGCCGCCGAAAGGGGTTTCAGAACTAGTGCGGTGAAACCTTCGCCCCTAGCATAGCCGTTTGCACGGTGGTCGAACGCCCAGCACTTGCTATCCGGGGAGAGAAAGCCGAGGTTGGAGAGAAAATGGGTAAGGGTGGGGGTCAGTATCAAACTGGAACCGGTCACGAGTGCCTTTCCTCCCACATGGGGTCTATATTAGCGCTTGTATAAGTAGAGCCCACCAAACGGTGAGTTGACGAAGTGTGAAGAGGGGGGTGGGGTAGAAGGTAGGGTATAAGTTTGAGAGACGCACAGACGAGCAGTCACCGGCTCGTAAGGACTGGCATGCCATGTCAAGGGCGACTAAGCTACTGGAACAGGCAGTGTCGATATGGACACTGGGGCCTCTCAGGTCAAAGTACCAACTGACTCGGTTTGCGACGAGGGACACCGCAGAACCGGTGGCAGCTGTTCTCTCAGAATTATCTGGGTCCTGCGAGACCATCCTTGACCAATCATCCGTGAAAGACGCGGAGAAAACAGCAGTCCTTGAGCCCTTGAGCCTCTCAGAAGGGATTCCAGCTTAGGCACCATGTCCGTCAGAATGTGATAGCTCTTCTCCATGTGTTTATCCCGGTAAGCTCCGCCAATCTTACCGTTTTCGAAAGCACGGTATGATGTCTCTAGCGTCCATCTCTGCATGGGATCGAGAGCTTTTACCACACCCCCGTCCTGTCAGCTTACAGATCCCCGAAAGCCAGGAGGAGCTACGGGGCTATAGGAAACATACCGGCTGCTTCCTTGGTCGAGATGGAGAAGAACGGGGCATCGAAGGCAGCCGGATCATCGTTGATAAAGTATCCGCCATGGCAATTGAACTATAGACGTGTCAAGAGTGTTTTTTGTAGGACGAAATCGAATCGGAAAAAAAAAACACTCCTCTTCGTCTACACACCCTTCTGGGTGAGGGGGTGACCAAATTACTACGAGTAACTAACACACCTTGCTTTGCTTTCCAGAAACGAACGATTCGGCGCTTATGCGAGAATCGGGCCAGCGAGTCATCAGGTTCCTGCGATTCTGCAAGACATCCCAGAACCCGGAAACGTCGTCAACATCTTGGGGCAACTTGAACGATAGACCAATAACGGCGATGTCTCCCTCGACGGGCTTCCCAATGGGTGTTCGAGTGGGGGTTCCGGTGGGTGATTGGTGGTAGTCGGACTGATCGGCCATCGAATCCATTGTGTCGGTAACGTTTGTACGAGTTGGGTGATTAAGCTGGAATGGAACTTGGTACAAGCAATGAGAGAGGGTGCTGGGATGCAGATGTTATGCATGAGGTGGTGATATTATTATTTCACCATCTTCTTCGATGACAGATCTTTTTCCGCATCGAAGAAAGGCGGCTTGCAATGCAACTTCAAACTGGCTCGCGACACTAATGGCCCCACTCCTACGCCCGGACAAGGGTTAGAAGGATGACAGAAACTGGCCCCGTAGCATTGCATCTGCTCGGCTGGCTCGCGGCAAACCGAAGGGGAAATGATGTACGCCACTTGCGTACCCGTCCCACTAACTATCTAGAAAACTTGCAGGGTGCTTGTTTAGAGATATCAACTGCCGGCCTCCTAACTCGTATCACGGCCTGCCGATGACCCGTTTCTTGACTCCAAAACGTTTTCGCCAATTTACCATTATCCTTCGACCCGCCCGTCTCCGCCTCGTCAACTCTCCCTCAGCCGCTGGCACTCTCAACGGTCCGATTAATCGCCCGAAGAGCCCCTCTCAATGCATCATGATGTCTCGACCCTGGTACACAGTGCCCCTCGTCGTGCAGAAAGACCTCGGCATTGGCACAAAGGCGCACTAGGGAGTTGTGTACCTGCTCCGGCGTAGTCCAGCCGGCATCGGACCAGAGCTTGTCGAGAGGGGAGGTGCAGACCCTTGCAGCAGCCCCTGTACTGGTCGGGCTGGTATCGTCCTCGCGGGGCGAGTAAATGTGGGCTGTGGGGATGAAGACTGACACCTTGTCCTTGTCCGGATCCAGGCACCTAATGATGCCGGCTCGGAGGCTATCGGTGTCCAGGGGAGGCGCCGCGCTGAAGAGGATGCCGCACTTGAAATTCGCAAACGGCCTCCGGACATCCTCGAGGAGGAGCGTTGCAGCCACGATCCCCCCTTCGGAAAAACCCATGACACCATCGAAGGGACCCTGGGTCTGCACCGCCTCTACAAGATCATGCAGAAGGTCTTGGTACTGGCCCACGTCGGTGAGCTCGCCAAGGAATCCACATTGGCCATCCCCCATGTCGGTACTGCCAACCGTTGCTGAACCTGTACAAAGGCCGAGGTGAGCAGGTGGGGGCATATGCTTGTCGCCGTAAGAGCCGGTCGGCTTACCATCACACGATTGCAAAACTATTCCACCGTTGAGAAAGACAAACTCGTGCTCGATAAACTCCTGTCGTATCCTTGCTAGGTACTATTAGTAGGCAGGGTTCTATGGTGCTCCATCTGCCCCTTCCCCTGACGGAACTGAAATGCCAGCGAAGAGACAGGGCCACTACAGCATTAACTCCGCCGTCTAACTCTCACCTGTTTGGAGCTCAAAGATCTTGGTGCCCTGCTTGTCAGTTTTTTCCATTCAGTTTCCCATGTTTGCTGTTTTGAGCTGCTCCTTATTCTCACCTGTGCAGAAGTCGCCCTCCCATGGAGGCAGAGGAAACGCATCTTGAAAGACTTGTGTTTGTACTTCGTAAAGTAGGAGTGGTCCCGATCCCGATCTAGGAACGGATAATAGGTGTGCTGCGTGGGGGATGAGGGGCACTTGGGGGCCAGGTGTTTCAAAACGGGTAGCACGGCGCAGGACGAGATCGACAAGAATGGGTAGGAGGATCTGGTTCGGCGTATCAATGACGGGAAGGATTGAGTTATTAATAATGATTAGAAAGAAGCAAAGAAGAGACTGAAATTTCGGTTCCATCCCACTGAGTATATCCCTGTGCCTCCTTAATGCCGTATGTACGTAAGTGCTCGGAGTACCACCCTGCTTGTTTCTCCAGCTTTGGCTCCACTCACAACCTCGGAATACTTGTATGAGAGTATGCGTGAATCCTTCCTTTAAATGACTTGATGGGTCGACCTGGTATGATTCGGGCGGGATGCAGGCTCCTTTTTTGGAGACAGGATGGGGCCATATGTGCTTACTTATACGCCAATTCCAGAATGCTCCCTCATGTTTCTTTCGTTAGTCGAAGTGCGTTTTCCAGAGCCCAGACCGCCCGGCGTATCCGTGCTACATATCTCCTTATACATGTCTTATAACTTTCAGGGAGGAGAAAATGCGAGTACCCATGAGAATTGGGGAATTCGTCGGATATGACAACTACTCTCTTGGAAAAGTGAATCCTTCAATTCCCAAACGTCCGTAATTTTCACCATATCCCTGCTGGCTAGGTTATGGTACCCAGGCCCAAGTCTTGGACGATAAACATAATCCTTGTATTAATAGGAGTGCAGGAAGAAGCGAAAGTACAACAGGTATGAAGTATATTCGGGTAGTTGTGTGCTGGACTAGGTATCCTTGCGAGCGCCCGATTTTGATATCTCCTGGGATTATTGTCCCGAGGTAGTGATCGACGCCTCTCCCGCAACGGACAATTGCCTCTCCAACTACAAGATGGCGCCTCCATTCAGCCACCCGCTGATATGGCATAGTTCCCGACTCCTAGTTTCTTCTCGGATTCCATCAGCCGTCTAGCTCGTTCTAACTCATCGCATCCACGGGGCTAGATCGCCAGTCGGCTAAGGGCAGGCACCACTGATCGACGACCACCGACGCACCACCACCGCTATTCAATATGGCAGAAATCGACTTTACTCAGCTCTCCCCGGCGGAGCTGGACGCCATGCTGGACCTTCCAGCCATGCAGCCGCCGAGCGACCAATTCAGCAACTTCGACAACCCTCCCAACCAGAATGGACTGGCAATAGGCGTCATCGCCGCTTGCACGTCCGTCGTGGTGCTCTGCCTGGGAATCCGCCTCTACGCCAAGCTTGCTCTCATGAGAAAGGCCCAGGTTCAAGAATATCTGATCGTGGCCGCATTCGTGGGTCCCTCCCCCCGTTTGTGCACAATATCGACACAAGCTAACGAAGGTCGTCAGGCATGTTTTGTCGGCTGGACTTATAGCACTGCAAGTTTGATCCCAAGCCCAGGGTATTATGTCCATACATGGAATGTCACGTTGCGACAAACGGTCCCGATGGGTTATGTATGTTCTAGCGATCTTACTTCCTCCAAAGCCATGGCTGCAACTAACAGCTACTTAGCTCGTCCATATTGCTGGAGTCTTCTATACAGCATGCCTTCCTCTCCTCAAGATATCCATCTTGCTGGAGTGGCTGGGAATGTTTGTGCCCAGGGGTACAAGGAATTGGTTCTTCTGGTCCGCCTGGATCATGATTGGCATCCAGGCTGCCTTCGGCATTGCCATCATCATTGCTCTAAACCTGGCCTGTATCCCTACCAGAAAAAAGTGGGAGTTCTGGCTTCCAGGAAAGTGCTTTAATGCCCACAATGTCGAGACTGCCTCAGCGGCCTTCCAACTTGCCTCGGACTGCTTCGTCCTCTTTATTCCCCAGAAGATCATCTGGGATCTTAAGATGAGCTGGAAGAAGAGGCTCGGTGTGTCCTTTATCTTCTCACTCGGTGTCTTGTGAGTTAAACCAATCCCCGAACATCGCGCCAAGTCCCCCTGTCTCTGCCTGACGGCTGATCCTGGACTAAATAGGGCTTGTGTGTCCGCCGCCTTCCGTCTTGCCGTCACCATTGATTACGCGGACGCCGTGGACTCCATCTACAACATCGGCCCCGTCTGCTTCTGGGCATTCGCCGAGATGACCTGCGGCTTCATCGTTGTCTGCGTCCCCTGCATACCCAAGATCCTCATAGAGAGTGGTACCTGGCGCAAGATGAAGAGGGGCCTCGGTATGAGCACCACGGCCGGCGGCAGCGGCGCCACCCCCAAGCACACCGGCAACAGCAGTGCGGTGAGGTCCAAGAACCTCCGCTCCGCCAACGACTCGTATCAGGAACTCGATGACCACACCGAGATGAAAAATCTTGGCTCGTCCGAGTCGGCGGAGTACCTGCACACTCCCCGCGCTAGGCTCGAGAACGGTATTGTCCGCACCACGCAGGTGGCAGTCACTCACGATTCGGACGTTAACAGCGAGGAGACGATGCGCTATACAACTGCGCGTGACCCACGGATGCAGTGGAGGTAGAAATTTCCACCCATGTCGGGTTAGCCGGGCTCGCCCGTCACAGTCCATATCGCTTTGCCTGTACTCGATACATTTATATTTCACCCTTGTTCTTAGGTAGAGACTATACCAGTATGCTTAAATGGAAGTAGCCTTCCGAAGATATATATATCACCTATTGTCCCTTTCCGGGGCGAAAATCTGTCCGAGAACATCGTTGTGTCAAGGCGAGACCTAAAATGCCGTGGTGATAGAAGTCGTAGACAACCGACTCCGCCTGTAACCTGATCAATAGCCTGGATCTTCAGGGGGTTCCGCCCTCCGCCCTCTGTCGGAGTTGAGCAAGCCGTCTCTTGCTTCGTATATCTAATAGCTCCCCATCCCCCCCACCCACCCCATGCTCGTGTTCCTTCGAGCCGAGGTGGGGACCAGGTGGATACGTCGTATGCGGCTGCACATGCCCATGCCGTGTCGTAGAACCACACTACTCATACGGGGGGTTGGTGTGGGGCTCCCATGACTCGTAATACGAATGATCTTGACACGAGATGGGCGCTATTAAAACACTTGCTTCTGTGCTTGGAAGACTGGCGTAAGGTTCCGCGGAGACCCAAACGTTGCTGCCACAAGTATACTTAATTAAGTGTCGCGGGTTTATCAGGAGTTTATTATGGAGATCTTCTCCAAGAAGGGAGTAGTGCCGGGCGGTTTGACGCAATCTTCACCACACCCCTGTTCTCTTTACGTGCTGGTATCTTTCAGTGTGTACTCCGTATTGACTTGGACTATCTGACGATCCTTTGTTCCTCCGACAGGGGTACCCGTGCTTGTTGCACACATAAGTACAGTATGTACCCATTTGTCCCTGGCGTTCTACGAGCTAAGCTTGTGAGAATGTCACAAGCCCTGCCGCTAAGTAGTACATGACGTTGTATAGTTGTACTAAAGTATGGCTTCCGAGTGTCACGTCGTACTTTCGAATTCGACAATGTGCTACATAGGTTGGTCCACTATTAGCGTGACCGCCGTTGCGGGCACTACTGGTACGGGTAGCGGGATGTGGGGAAACTTCATCTCCCATTGCCGATCCCTCTTCGTTCGAAATCCAAGCAGCACGTCCTGCAGAGAGGCCCGAGTTGTTCACAATGGCTTCGAAGTTCATCAAGTGGGCCCCTCCTCCTGCTTCCTCTTTGTCAAACCAGAGAACGTGGGGGCTCGCGGCTTGGGAGCTACTTGAACTTGCTTGCAGGCTCGCTTGCATGGGATCATCCACCCGGCGTGTCCTTGCCAAGCACGGCTATACGTGCGACTGACAGTCCGATCCCCGGACACTTGCTAGTTGGCCTATGCTACTAACCCTAAGGACGAGTAATCACTCCTAGCTTTTTTTCTTCCTTTTCTTTCCTTTTTGGGAGGAGAAGGGGGGGGATTGTACAACAAGGCAGGCAGACGAACAAATTCTTCTTCGGACTGCTATCGGTGCCTTTTTTTCTTCTATGTGAGCAAAGAATTTGGGCGACATCGCAGTTGCCCCAGGTTTACAAGTACTTAAGTACAGCCAAATTGGTACAAGTATTCTTTGCTGCGACGGAACCTGGTCCCGGGGGGTCCGGGGTCACATCGTGTAATCTCGGTGGGAGGGGGTCGAAACAGGGGCTACAGGGGCCTCTGGGTGGGTCTCCATCTACCCCGAATCCTCGTCGTCGGGGCCGCGTATACAAGTATTCTCGTCTAATTCTCGGGGAGCTACCCGCGAAAGGGGGTCCGGGGGAGGGAGCGCGAGGGTGACAGCGGGGGTGTCTCCACGCCGAAGAGGGAGATGAGCCATGGTACGGTATCCCTGGGCCAGGACGAGTAGGTCAGCATTACCAGCTGCTTGACAATTCCACCCTGCCAGACTTTCCTTTGGTCCACAGCACCCGCGATTCTGCAAACGCGCCCCGCAATCCAACAGCTCAACACGATTCTCTGACCCGTTCGCATCAAACATCAACCAGATACTCTCTGCCCAACAGTCTACCGCCATGCCTAACCTCGAGGAATTGCACCTTCACCCCCTGGGTTGGGAGAATGATCCAGAGGAGGAGCGGCGCAAGCTCTCCACGCTCGACTACTTGTCGGCGATGACCTACAACAACTATGCCCTTTTCTTCAAGCTAGACGATGATGATAAGAGGTTAGTGGCACGCCCACGTCTCGATTCTTGCCTAGCAATAAAGTACAGGCTATATTAATCACCCTATAGCAAGATTGCGGCAGTGCTCAAGGAGGGCCTGGAGCGGACTCTTAGCCAAGCAAGGCACCTTGTCGGCACCATCGAGCCGGATGAGGACGGGTCGCACTCCTTCGTCAAACGGAAGAACGACACTGTCAAGTTCGTGATCCAGTATATCGACACCCCCGAAGATGGGTTCCCATCTTTTGCTGAGATAGAGAAGGCCAACTTCGTTGCCACCACACTTGGCGACATCAACACCTTGAGCAATTCCCCCATGACCTACGGCGAAAAGCCTGAGGCGAACCCTAATGCCAACCCAGTGATCTCATCGTTCAAAGCCAACTTCATCCCAGGCGGCCTTATCTTCAACATGCACTCGCATCACTATAGCAACGATGTCATGGGCTGGGGCTCCTTCACCAAGCAGCTGGCTGAAAACTGCTACGCTATCGTCAATAAGTCCGAGTTCCCCACCTTTGACCCCAAGTGCCTCGACCGCAGCCGCTTTACTACTGCCCCAGTCCCCGAAGAGGCCCGCGTCAATGCTCCTCCCCAAGCCGACCGCCACCCGGGCCACAATGTCTGCCAGTCGCTCATATTCCACCTGCCCAAGAGCAAGGCCGCCCTTCTCAAGAAAGCCGCCTCGCCCGACGACGGCACATGGATCTCCACTTACGATGCTATGGCGGCCCTTGCGTGGCGCGTCTTCTCCAAGATCCGCGAGCCTGTATACAATCTTGACCCGGCCTCAAACCCGATATGGGCTGAGGGCGTGAATATGACCAAGCGCCTCACGGACCCCGTGCTACCGGCCCGCATGCAGGGCAACGCCTTCTTCGCCACCATGTCCGCCATGGCTGCCGTGCCACAGCTATCCCTCGCCGAGATCGTTTCCGAGGCGCCCTTCCCCAGGCTAGCGTACTACATCCGCCAATTGACCAACGGATGCACCGGTGAGATGCTAAACGGCGCGCTGGCGATGCTTGCACCTATCCGCAACAAGGCGGATCTATCTGTCCGCGTCAATTCCTTCCCTCCCGGGTCCACGGTCGTCACCGATTGGCGAGACGCCAACGTATGCACCGCCGATTTCGGTTTCGGCAAGCCCAATGCATTCCGTCATCTGTTCGACACGGTGACTGAGGGCCTCATCATTGTCTACCCGCCTCGCAGCGGGCCTTCTGGGGATGACGAGGGCTCGGAGCTGCAGGTTGCGTTTGAGAAGGATCTTACACAGCAGCTGATCGAGGACCCGGAGTGGAGCAAGTACTTTGAGTTCAGGGGTGTCGATGCGGAGGATATCACCAGAGCTTAGCGGTGTCAGTAGGCCACGACTCTTATACAGATGAGCCATACAATGTGCTCGAAATGGAATCTTCCAATCAAGTATCTGTAAAGACCACTTCCAAGCACGGGCTCGCGATGCTCCTTTGAGGTGCCCCAAGCCAGAAGTGTCATGCACCATATGTCCCACCACGTCCAATTGACACCTTGGAGCCTGAAACATATGGCCTATCCACCGTCGGGTAAGGATTTATTAAAGTGAAGGAGAAGTTGCAGTTCTGCCATGCCCTTCGGCGCGATAAGATCGAAGGGGGTAGAGCAAGGTAGACTCAACAAAGCTCAGCACCTTTCGTGTCACTTAAACAAAGCGCTCGCCCCCTATTGTCTCCACGGATAACCTCCCCGGCTCCCGTCTTTGGCCAAGCCGCTTTCGGATATCATAATATTAGGCCAATGGCTGAAAATTAGGGCTTATAGAGCTCCCCTCTTTTACTTGTACTACTTGGAAAGAAGAACGCTGAGGAGTTGCTGCTTTGGGAGGCCCAGAGCGGATGATCAGGCAGGTAATGGGTCAGCTTGAGCCGGGGGGTGGGGGGGCTATCCAAGACGAGAGGAAACCCCCTCAACGGAGTATTGGCGCGATGGTATCCCCTCGCCTCAAATCAAGACCTTCCGCGCTCGCGGGGAGGCTTATCCCCATGCCTCTCCTGTCTTGTCCTTGGCCAGTGACTCTGAAATAAAAGGGTTTCTGGACCAGGTCTACGAGTTTCTCTAGGCCATCTTTGTTACTGGCATGGACTGCTACGTCGCCCTCAATTCCCGCGCTTGTTTCCATGCCGCATAAGATCATTCTCGTAATAGCACACACGGGTGATTCATAGCAGCCACTGGCCTGTCAGGCATAGAAAGGCGACTCACGAGCACGGTATTCACGCCATTCAAACGCGAGTGGCCTACTCCTAGCCGCCGGACGGAACCCCATCACCAACAGATCCCGTCCCATCACGATAGGTCCCCACGCTCGTATCTGACCCGACGATTTAATCATTTTCGAACCGCACCTCTGGGGTTCATCAGCTCCTTTTGCTGGCCGGCCCTACGGTTGCGCAACGTGGTATTTTCAAGTGACTCGGTTCCGACCCGGCCAAGATCACGTATTCCAGCGAGCTTGATGAGAAGAAGCACAAGAAGCGAAGACAGCAGCTATTGGCTATGGTAAAACCTGCTTCTCCGACGCGGCGCCACTTTGCTTCGCCCGAAAATGAGTTCTACCCAAATGGCTCTTTCTTAGGCGATCTTAAATGGAAAGGGAAATACCGGTCTCGAAGCATCTATCGACGCCGACGCCAACGAAATCCTCAACATGATCCGCACGAAGTACTCCTCCTAGAAGTCCGAGGGGAAGTCCTTCCTTCGAGTTCACACAAGAGATAACTTTTCGAGCTCCATATTATTAGCTGCATCGAATTTGATTCCGCGAGTCGGTCGGGAATATCCACGCCGGCGTGGACGCGGACCAATTCATCGAAGCCGCGGCGGTCCGGTCGGGCTATTGGTTGTAAACCACATTATGGTGCTAGGGCTTGCGGGTATCGTCTAGCATCTGGGTATCCCGTAACTTTGGTCCGACCGAGAATGAGAATGTGGGGCTCAGGAGAGTCGTTGCGACAGCGAAGAGGTTTGTGGAGGCGAGATTGGAGCAGGATAGGGATACAAGTAACAAGTCGGATATGCTCGGGGCATTTATGGGACATGGACTAGGAAAGAAGCAGGTTATTAGCGAGGCTTTCTTGTAAATTAGAGCCGGGTCCGACACAACTCCCCCGACTCGATAAGGGAGACCGACTTTTGTGTCCTCTCCATGGAGAATTTACGTTAAACGTCAGAGGGAGGTCGACGATGCTGTGAAAAATGGGGCCATTGCGGTAGCTCCGAGCGTCATCGCAGAGTGGAAGTGCGGAAGCTGCCGTACTTGCTGGACGTTATGGAGTAAATCCACATTCACCCCATAGATTGTGGGCTAGGCTGCTACTAGGAAATTTTGCATCCCGACTGATCCTTAGACTAGCCTGGGTCCGATGAAGCCCCGAAACGTGTCCCGGACGGGAGTGACACGGTGGCTGTCAAGGGCAAGGAGGTCTTCCTTCCAGGGGCACTCTCATAGGCATTAGGAGACTAGCTATGTACCAGCGGAAGATCCGCTTGGGGACGAGTTGGTGGAGGCCCGGCCCGAGCAGTGGCCGCTCGAGGAGGATGGGGAAACTTGTTGACATCTATGAATCGGGCTTATGAGGTGCTCCTGGGTTTTGGAGAGTATCAATGCCTTGGAAGCCGCTCGCGCTCATGGAGATTGGGAAGGTGTTGTTCGAGGTAGGTTTGGATTCGACTGGTGACGAGGCATTTCTGGGACTGGCCGACGACTGATATTAGGGCGCTTACTTCGAACACCTATTGCTTACTGGCGGATCCCCCAAGAGGGACCTGAGACGCGTCGGTTTCTCTTAGCGCGTGGGAATATACAGGATCTGCTAGACGAACCAGGCTCACTATATAGGGTCTCTTGTACGCTTTGGGCCTAGTTGTCTCCTAATTGCTTTCTTGTGCCTTGCATGTTTCCATCAACCCCTGAAGAAGTCGGAACGAAT
Source organism: Cephalotrichum gorgonifer (assembly GCA_900312665.1). Classification (NCBI taxonomy): domain Eukaryota; kingdom Fungi; phylum Ascomycota; class Sordariomycetes; order Microascales; family Microascaceae; genus Cephalotrichum; species Cephalotrichum gorgonifer. The sequence continues at coordinate 1,088,153 of ONZQ02000005.1, read as the reverse complement.
GACCCGATGGATCTCGATAACTATTCTGGCAAAGATTTCTGCTCCACAAAATGATCGCCGCCCCACACGCCCTTTGATATTAAAGCGATTAGCTGGGCATGAGCTCCCCACTGTAGCCCATATTCGGGTTCAGCTCCCCCCGCATTTGACCCAAACTCCAGGCGCTATGGCGATCCCCCGCTGGCGATATGGGTCTGCCTGAAACAATCTGCATTCCCTCTCCGTTAACCGCGCTTAAGGCTCCTCTATCACCAGCCTAAACCAACAAGGGAAGGAGAGGTAACGTTGCAGGACGGAAAGGAGCCGCTTGTTGGCCCAACCCTCGTCTTATCGTGGGAAGGTGAATTGCAAGGACGAGCGGCCTGGGCATTAGTGGCTCATCTTGGTTTGCCAACACTCCCACCGATCCTCCTAATCAAACCTGGGCAAAGGTTTGGCGGCGTGGAGTTGTTTATCTTGTGCAGGATGCCTGAAGAAGCAAAGTGGTGTTTCATCATCCCACGTTCCTGGGCTTCTAGCGGCCGATCACTCTTGGCTTCTAGGGACAAACACTTGACGCGATCATGGGGGCCAAGGGCCAACGACATGAGCAGATTGAGTAAAACATGAAATATAAAGCTTGATAGACATCCTCGAGTTCCTTGCATTATCCAGATCTTTAGCAGACCACACTCACTTCATCTCATCACATCCATTCATTCATTTTTTTTTGACAGAAGTACAAGTCTTCACTGTGTGAAGCTGCCATTCTTTACAAGTCTTTTGAAGTAAAAATCTTCAACCAAACCCTTTCAACCCTTCCTTTCCATCCAGGATGGGTTTCACTTCTATGATCGGTCTCCTTGGAGGCCTTGCCTCTACCGCTTTTGCCCACGGTGTCGTTACCCACTTCCTCACTGATGGCGTTTTCCACGAGGGCTGGCAGAACCAGTACCTCAAGGCGGAGCTAGCTGGCCAGCCCATCCCCGAGATGGCCGCCTGGCATGCCCAGAACGTAAGTAAAGATGGATACCCGAGTGCTAGTACACCACCTCTGTTCTCGCAAAAGCGCGATGCGACTCTGACTGGCGCAACAGCTCGATATGGGCTTCGTCTCGACGCAACACTACCAGACCCCCGATATCATTTGCCACAAGAGCGCCACCGCCCCTAACACGACCGCAACCGTCTCTGCGGGTGGAATCGTCGAGTTCAAGTGGAACCAATGGGTTGAGAACCACATGGGTCCTGTCATGACCTATGTTGCCAACTGCCACGGTGACTGCCAGAAAGTGGATAAGGAGCAGCTAAAGTGGGTCAAGATTGACCATGGTGGGTTCAACGAGGTGACAGGAAAGTGGGCTGCTGTGGAGATGATCGCCAATGATGCTAAATGGGTCACGAAGGTCCCGAAGGAGCTTGTGGCTGGTAACTACGTCTTTCGCCATGAGATTGTTGCTATCTATGGGAAGCAGCACTACCCCCAGTGCATGAGCATCAAGATTACAGGCAATGGTACAGAGAGCCCTGTCGGTGTATTTGGTATGGAGATCTATTCCATCGAGAATCAGGTGGATGGCAATCCCTATGGCTCCCCTCTGTGGATCCCTGGCTCCAGCAGCTCTGACAATTCTACCATCCCTTCGCCTTCGGGAGCTGTTGCCTCTTCTGGCACTGGTGTTGCCACCGCCACCGCGTCTGCCGCCTCTTCGAAGACCGCCGCCCCTACCGAGACCGCTGCTGCCGAGACGGCTCTCACCTCTGACGCCGCTGTCACCTCCGACGTCCCTTCTGATACATCCTCTGCACCCGAGGCTACCCCGACAAGGAAGAGCTGCTACATGAAGAGGGGCCACGCGAAGCGGCGCCATGCTTAAGGGGGATATCGATCGGGTTCTCTGGCAAGGTAGTCTACTGATTCTATAGAGTTGATTCTCTATAAGCGCGGTTGACTAAGGAACCGGTCTTGGATGAGGAGAAGCATGCTGGCACGCTACTTTGTCTGCGATCGAAAATCTCTGACGTTCTATTCTCTTGAACTTGGTCCATAAGCTCTAGGCGTTGTATCATAATCAAGTTGCAGTTTTTCCCCTAAGAAATGCCCACTGTATCCTTCTGTCTGCTCTGTTGTCTTGTGGTATATCATGGCAGCAATCTTCTGTATCTTTTTAATCGGGCACTTAAACTATTTCGGGGTGAGGTAGTCGTCGCCATTTGCGGGGGAGCACCTTCTTTTCGCTTTTTTTTCCATTTCTATTATTCGCTCTGACCATTTTCAAGCATATAAATTCAAAGGTTATGATACTGAGCCTGGCTGCTCTACGAGCTCTGACGTACACACATACCCTAATTAGGATAGTGCGATTCAATACACCCAGTTCCTTTTAACCTGTAACATTACTTAATCGCGACTTCATTTCCCAGTACTCCGTATCCTACCCTCGGAGGCCGTAGCGGCGACTTTAACTACGTCTTACTCCGGGGAGCCGTGTGTTTATTGGGAGGCTAGGTCATGTAGAGAAGGCTCACACATATCCAAGCCAAGATAAGCTTAGACACTGAAGCCAAGTGTTTCGGGCCTACAGAAACATCTAGTTAGCCTTACATCAATCATTCTTGCGTATGGGCACCAAGGAAATCGGCTTACTAGTCCCTTCCTTGTCTTCCACGGCCATCAAATACTCCTCTCCTGGGTCCGGGAGTTTCTTCCCCTCAGCTGCCTCCTTCACGGATATACACATGAGCTTAGAAATTGGACCCTTGGGCATAGGTTCATCAGCTCTAGTATTCCCCGTGTCGGCCTTCATCCATCGGAACAAAATCGGCACATACTGCGACCCATGCGTCGCGTAGGCTGTATCGTTTTGTTGAGCGTGGGCTCCCGAAGTGAACGATGCGAGGCATCCCTCGTTGTACTTCATAGCCGCACTGCTACCCTGGGCCCGTCTTGTGAGATTGAATGGGCTGCGTAAGTCCTGCCTTCCGACGCCGCTTATGGCCGGGCACCTTTCCATGCTTTGGATAACATGGGAAGTGGTGAGGTTGTTGAGGTAATCGCTCTCCGCCTCCCTCTCGATGTATTCGATACACTCGTCGGCCAAGATTCCTTTGCAGGTCCCATCTGTTGGCCTATCATCGCCAGGATCCCGGTGGAAAAACGGGGTCAGGGGCTCTCCTGGATTCGGGTCATCGAGGGCATTGGTAGTAAAGTACAGGGAGAAAGGATTCCACTCCTCGTTAGCCGTATAGTTGTTACCGCTAGTTACCAGCCCGTCAGGCGGCTCGAGCCATACCATTCCGCCAGTGACTTGGGTATTGTTCGCGGCCTCGGAGGACTCAGGTACTATCATATTGGCCTTGATGGCGATCTTTATGGTCCAGTCTAATGGCTCAGCACTGTACCATGGCTGCGACAAGTTGAATCCAGGAAGGATGAACGTGCCTGTCGCATCGGGTTGAGCCAGATACGACTGCCACTTCTCGACAGCCTCTGGCTCAGTTCCCCAGAATTGAGGAGTTTGGAGCCATGTTTCGGATCCCTTGGGGCTTAGGTATATCTGAGCGACTGCGCCGTGGAGCCCGAGGAGAAGAACAAAAGGTACGGGAGTTTCTTTTGGGGTCTTCATGATTAGGAATGATATTTTCCACCCTCGCTACCTTGACCCCTTTTCGGTTAGCTTAGGGGCAGGTTCTGATGCCATCTTTAATAAAACCTGATCTCTGGAATGAAAGGCGTAATTGAGGGAGATGTGTCTGGTTGCGAAGTCAGCGCGGACCAACTCCTATCCCGGGCTTATGTAGATCAGCCAGATGGAAACACCCATACAAGTACTCTAGCTACCAAGTTTCAGCCTCGTTGACTCTCAGCTCTGGCCACCACAGCTTACCCCACCTTCATATCGCCTGAGCTACCATTGATCGCCTCAACTTCTGGGTCGGATACCATTGGATTACCCTTACACTAATACGCGCATTCTGATCGCGACCTGTTTTAGATTCCCTTGCTTGCCGCTCCACTGTGGTGGCCATTGAGCCGAAGCTGAGCCCGCGACTGGCCGAAATGGTTGAATCGGTAGTCTTATTCCCGGTGTTTGCTGGACCTTTCTCGTCTATTCTTCCCAGGCCATCTCCTTCTCTTCTCTGCCAAGTGTCCGTCGATAGTCTAGCATATTCTTTCACATTACTGAGGTCCAATAACTGCCGTCCTGTGGAAGGATTCGATGTTCTTGATCATAACAGTCTGCTAGAATTATCTTAGCAAAGGTGGATTTCACAGGTGAGCCTGGGGGAGCTCTAGCCCACAATGCATCGGGGTCGGGCAGGGCGCCTAAACAGTATACATAGCATCCGGCGCATGGTATTTCGCACTTTCTTAAATGTTCCGGGCAAAGCTCTGGATTATATTTGACACCCGTTCTCGACGCCAACGGTTTTATACAATCATGGCAACAAACTTGTTTCAAGCCATGGCTAGGGTTGAATCTGTAAGCATGCAGGATACCAAAACAGGCGCTTAAGGATTTTGGTGGCGTTTTGGAGCGTTTCGGGATAGGATCTGCAGTGCCAAGCCTTTTCCCTTATATCTGAGACGCCCCACCCTAGGATGTTGGTGTTTTGGTCGCATCCAACTCTACTCGTGCATATTTACAGATTTCGAGGTAAAGAGCTAGCCCCACCCGATCGGTTCCTGCAAGAAACGGGTAATACCCTAATATTCCGACTACTATGGGTCTGATACGTGTCTCGAAGCCCAACAATCAATAATAGCGAGCCAATACTACGAAAGACCCACGATGCTCACGGTCCTCCGGACCCCGACCGAGTGGCATGACTGGAGCGTACAATTCAAGTCCAAAATCAGAGATTTGGACCTCCAGTGGGTCATCCTCGAAGGCCAACCCCCTCTCCCAGCGTCAACGCGGCCAGACCCGAATGCCTACGCCAACGGAGGGAAAGGGCGGAGGCCTCAGCAAGAGACAAGGGTGTCTCCTCCCGTCGTGGGCCTACGGATTGAGGAGTTCGTCGAAGACGACATCGGTCCGAACCCATATACACCATTCGATCCCGACTGTCTTCGAGGTCTGACGGACGGGGAAGTGAGGAAGTTCAATATCGGATTGTCCAAGATATAAGGGCAACTTGTCGATGTATAACTCTGAGCGCAAGGCACTCAGGAAAATGCCAGCCTTTGTTGCAGATACAGTCTCACCGCATCTTTGGAGTGGAGAGAGTACTGGATCCCAAAGGAATCGATAACAGAATGGTATCTCAAACTGATGCAAGATTTCAGTCCGGTTCCCCATGATGTCACAATTCAGGTTGAAAAGCAATATCAAGAGGTTCTCCGCCACGCCCCATACAATGCTGAGGGTGTTATGGGGTGGATTCATCAATGGGAAGAGGTGATGATGCTAACCCTCATGAGAGAGCATGCCCGGCCCAAAGATGCCTCTGAGTGGTTTGAGGACCTCATGGAAGTGATGTCGGTCTACACAGATGGGTGATGCGAGGCAATGAGGGTGTTCTTTGGAGCTAAATGCCGGGATAATTCGCTCCACTACGCGACATGGCAAGACATATGAGGGTCAGGTTTGCAGTTGAAGCGAGGGGGAAAAGAGCGCGAGGAAGCATATTTGGTCCCTCATTTGGAGGTCAAGGAGTGGGTGACAAGAATGAGGAGGAGGTGGAGGAGCGGCCCAAGAAGAAATCGAAGCGCACACTCAATAAGAAGGCACAGAAGGGGACAGAGAAGCGGGGAAGCTCGCTGTGCAAGGTATGTGAACGCCCAGGCCACGACTGGGAGGAATATTGGATATTGAGGCCTAAGATCTCCTCGGTGCCGGGCTTCAGGGTATCCCTAAGTCGTCAAGAAACTACCCGGGAACGCATCACGAAGGACCCCAAGCTTGATGAGCGTTTCAAGAAACTTCTAAGGAAAGCCTAGGCAAACGAGGATTGAGGGTCGAGATGTATAGGGAGAGAGCTATAGCGATGATCCTTGTCAGAAAATGGGTTTCGGGCTGAAAAGTCTCACGGCCGTTAACAGTAGCAATGCGGCCGGCCACTACCGCGGCATCGTCTTAGATGGCCTGGCGAGGGTCAAGAGGGTACGTTGTGGTAGGTACGAGGGAAAATGCACAGAATAGAAGTTGAGGGGGAAACAGCGAGGGTTGCAAGCGTTAGAGCTGGGCATTTTTCGAGGGGGTCGGAACTCCCTCCTCCATACGGAGTAGTATAGACAAGTTCAAGCGTCTACATATCTCGGGAACCCCACCCGGACCACAGCTCACGCCTCCTCCTTGTCAAGAACCCTGATCATAGGCATCCGGAGCACTCACATAGGTATTGCCCCTCCCCCCCTCCCCGTGGTTAGGGGTATTCTAACCTCTTTCGTTGCGGAGAGAGAGTCTATTAGCAGCGTTAAGTGTCAGCTTTCCTTGGGTGTCAAGTGCTTGTGTCACAGGGCAATACCCGCCAAGCACACAGTCTCGCGCCTTCCAATCCTACTGCTCTCGTCTTTGTACGTATCACTCCAACCCAGTATTTCCACACCCCTTGAAAGGAGATTTGGGTTATCGTGCCAAGTGCAGAAGCCAAAGCATACTTACGCTGACCCTCTCCTATCCGTGGTCTCCTGTTCCCTGCCTTACTCCCCCCCCCCCTTCTCTTCGACACAAGGTAAGTGCTGTTCGAACATTTTGTCACCTACTACTCTATTGGCCCCATTTTCGTGAAGGACTTGGGGGGCTTTGGGTTAATACGGGGTGGAAGGCGTCATAATGCATTGGCACCGTTGACGGAGCATACACGACAAGAAGACAACCCACTGCGTGTGAGGGGATTAAGGGAGTCTTATATACACAATAGCTGCACGCTAGGGGCAGACCAAAGGGGAAGATGGTGGAATAAAGGCGTCGCTGTTCTTTGTGGCCGATGACAGGACGTCTGTTGCCGGCGGGCCTGGATCTATAATTGGGCAACCCTTGTTATCAGATTTTATTGCTACACTGGACGACTCGTTTGCGTCAGCTCCTTTCGAACATGAATCTTGTTCAATGCGACCTCGTCCCCACTGTCCTCATCCCTATCCCTTACTGAATCCGAGGTGTTGATTGTTACCTCGAACTTCTGCTTATCGGGCCTCAGGGTTAAATTAGTACCCATTCCGCGCTCGTCGGCTAAATCTGAGTCGGTATCATCTGGGAGCCTGTAGAACGGTTCCCCTTTCGGGTCGGACACCTTGCCTCGCTGGATGGGATCTCGGGACGACAACTCGTGGTTGAACGCCGAGCCGTCCGTCTTGGGGTTGGAGTCCCCCGCAGACATGCCTCGCAGAGTGCCAGTGAGGCTCGTAAGGCCGATGGTCCGGCAAAACCATTTCATGACCGGCATCAAGGTAGGCAGACAGGCGGACACGATTCCCGCAGACATCTCGATGGCGGTCCATCCCACAGTCGGAGCTAAGGTGTACGTTGGGTCATCGTTACTGTAGGTGAAAAGCACACTCGTACGATAAGCCGAGGCGAAGACAACACTGTGCAAGACTTGGTTAGACCGAACGGTAGGGCCATTTGCGACACGTCTAGCACCGATACATAAGGGGGGCGGAACTTACAAGATGCCAAGACTGAAAGCGACCGTCAATGCAATCTTCTCGGCCTTTTGAAGGCGAAGCTTCCAAACCTGGGACAAGGGAAGGCATAATATGACGAGGTCGGTGAAGATAGTCGATGCGGCGTTGGCAATCCACGTGCCGACTTGGTTGATACAGCGACCCGGAAGATGGGGGTACCAGAGCTTCTCCACCGGGACGCAGATGAAGATGAAGAGGAACGTGATGCACACGACCCACGCCATCACGAAGGCTCCCACGATCCATGCCATGGTTTTGAAGTATGATACCCGGAATATCCGGTAGTACATTATCAACAGCGCAAGCTTCGTCCATCCGAGGTTCCAGGCGTAGAAAATCTCTGCGACGACGAGCCATTTGGCCATGGCGACGATGTCTTCCGGATCGACGAGGTCGGCGTGGATTCCCATTCCCTTGGCGTGCATGGTGAAGATGAATCCTACCACTGCAAAGTTCCATCCCTGGCATGGCATGCTTATTAGTCGTCCGGACTGGTCGTCGAAGACTCATCGAGAGGCATGGACGGGAGGCCATGTGTGGTGGCATCGGAGAAGAGCGCATACCATGGAGAAGACAATCATCCAGTCATCCCACCATAACTTCTGAGCCATGATATGCCTGCTGGCAAGTCGTAGCCCGACCGCCAATACGGCTAGGACTGTCATCGAAGACACAACCTTTATTGTCCATGGTTGAAGAGAATCTGGGTCGTAACCGGGTAACCCGGGCAATTGGGACTGGCCGAGTGATGCCATAACTGCGCCAGTCGAATCTACCCAAGCATAAGGATAATACGCGCGGAACACCAGAGCAACAATAGGTTGCTTTTGCCGAAATGACTTCGAGTTCGAAATGATCTGAGAGAGGAGGCCGTTCCGCCGGAGAAGAAATTTCTTGCTTTTTGTCTTCTCCGGCCGGCGGAGAATATTCATCGGCCGCCCAGACCAGCTGTGTCTGCGGCAAGAAGTTTGACGTCACATTGGCAGGCAGTCAGTCCACATCAAAACCCTTGTCGCGTGGGAGCAAGTAGTAAGTACAAGTACAAGAAACGGCTCTGCGGGTCCCCGGTGACTAGCAAGGGCTAACGCCCGGGCAAGTGCCGAGGACACAACCGACCTTTGGTGCGAGAAGACGGCGGCTTCTCAAAGCCAACTTGTGACCAGGTTACACATTTTGAGTCCAGGGGGGTATAAATGCAGGGGTTATGGCATGACTTGACACACGAGTACGTTCGTCTCGCGTTTTTGTTCGAGGTTTTCAATACACAGCTAGTATGTCGCAATCTGCAATTATTCGTTAGCTGCCTCCTTTCTTGTGCGGCATATGGGGCCGGGCCTTGGCACGAAAGGGGCATCGCACCCTGGCTCAGGTGAAGCCAGTCGGAGTTTCGGGCGCAGTTGGGCACCACAAATCGTCGTGATACTTGTACTTGTATTGGACATGAGAGCCGAAGTTGGGTGGAGCCGCTAGACAGCGTTGACATTTACCCCTCCCGCTCACGCTCCGAGAGGCGGGCCGTTAATAGGCTCATTCCCTTCCGAGTACTTGTTAGCCGAGGACGGCGACCCACATTGGTCTCCAAGGACCCACTCATACGAAGTATGTACTTGGACCCTGGTACAGTACAGACCAAAAAGTTTATTGATCCAGATGTGCCTTGACGTGCAGGAAATTTAATTGATCCTACGCAAGCTCCATAACTACATCCAGTATCCTCGTCGGTATCGCGCCGCCCTCATCAACCACCCTAGTTAGAGACCAATCCATTCAGAAAATTTTGCTGTGGAAAAAGTCACCGCCCCCGGTGCGCCACATCCCCGTACTGACCCACATCTGTCTCGATCTCCAGAGGCATTTTACGAAGTGCATGAGTCCACATGGTCTGGTATCCTTGTACCAGTATTCCCGTTTGGTTGGTCCGCCGAGGGGTCAGGGTAGCCCTAGCCCGATCTGGCCTTGCCTCCCCATTCTGTGGGTACACTAAACTATTGGCATACAAGGATTATCCTGGTAGGCTACTAGTATACTGAGCTATCAGGACTTCATACATACAAGTACTCGTACTCACAAGCGAAGACAGGCGAGGTTGTACCCTTGGCGGAGAAGAAAAAACAGATATGTAAATTAAGGGGCAAGTTCTCAACCCCAACCAGGAGGAGTTTCAAGACGACAAGAAGCTCAAGACGGCAGGATGGGCACTTGTAGAGACAAACGCGTCTGGATCTATGGGCATACTGCGCAAGCTACTAGTAGCTATTGATGTATAACCCAAGGGACGTTGTATTGAGAACACAACTACCGCTCTGAGCCAGCTGTTTGGTAGTGCTCGACTTCCATTGCCGACCCTAATGCACTCGGTAGGCTTCATCTGTCTGGTGGAGAATTGTTGAGAGGATGGGGTCCGGGATACTAATAATGGCGTGTGAAGGGAGACAGTCAAGCTCTACTCGTAGATAAAGGCTACATCCGGAATGAGCTGATAAATACACCCCTGCTCTAGTAGAACAATCTCCTCCGTACGTAGTACTAATACGCACCTACGAGCACCGGGCGGGGAACAGACAGTCCCCCCCCCGACCTTAGCCCCCAGAATTATCCTGGTGCTCGTACTCCGTACAAGTATTCGTATCGTAAATGAGATCGGGGATGATTAGGGGTTGAACTCCGATCGGGAATCTCTCAGCCCCTAATCCCCGTGGAAATCATACCAGGATATGGAGCGGTACTACAGGACAAGGATAACTCCTATACCAGTACAAGTGTGAGAGGTAACACATGCTGAGAACAGACTTACCAACAATAGTTTATTTACGGGACTGATGCCGATAAAATAGATAGATATCTTAGGGTTTACTTGTTGTTGTTGGGGTGAGTAGGCGATAGGAGTGTGTAAATTTCCCTGAAGTGCGATATTAGTTTTGGTGTACCTGGGGTACTTTGCATTTACATGTACAAGTGATGTGGCAGAGCCCCAGCATAGCCCACGAGATGAGAGGGGTGTTCATATGCGAGATAGTCGACCCTCAAGAGGTCAAAAACGAGGACGATCGCCGCCTTCTAGCGGCCACACTTGCACCGGATCGGCTCGCTTCAACGGCGGGCAAAGAAAGGAGTCAAATGTCATCCACTCCGCAGACTTCTCCGCTCAGTCAGAGTGGAGCGGATAGTACGAGTATACAATCGGTCCGAGTTATTATCTTCGCCAAGTGTCCTCGGTAGTCCCAGCACCTGCATGGGGTTAGGTCGGATGGGGCAGACTAATGCGGGGAACATGCCAAACGACAAGGGTCCCTTGGTCTAGCACCCACCCCACCGGTTGTCATGATACGACGGGTATTCACGTAATGAGATAATAGGGGCTGGGGTGAAATTGCTCTCCACTGCGGGAGGGGGCGACGACCCCTCTCCAATCTTGTTGACACTTCCCCCGACAGGAACTTCGTCCACTGCCCCCTATCACCGTAAACACTCTCCTTAAGGCCAAGAACTTGAATTGAATACTCGACTGTAACTTCGGGACTGCAGACTCAATCCCTGTATACGCCATTCAAGAGACCATGGCAGCGACGCAAACCATCAAGGTCGCCCATCTGGGCGGCATCTCGGCCGGCTATCGGCTTTCAAACGATAGCATCGACCCCAAGAAACCGACCCTGGTTATGATCAACTCTATGTGCACAACGTCATCGCTATACGACGCTCAATTCTCCAGCAAAGCTCTCCTTGACGCTGTCAATCTGCTTGCCATCGAACCCCTTGGACATGGCGCCACCTCCTCTACCTCTGAGCATTTTACGTATTGGGACACGGCCATCATGGCTCTGCAGGTGATGGACGCTCTCAATGTTCCCAAGGCATTCGCTCTCGGTACGAGCCAGGGGGGTTGGATGGTAGTTCGCATGGCTCTGCTAGCTCCTGACAGGGTAAGTATGGTGAAAATACTTTCGCCAAGTTTTACCCCTGGCCCCTCATCTAGAACAGGCTGACTCTAGCCCATCGACTATAGATACTGGGCCTCCTCCCGCTCGGTACCTCGATGGATTATGAGTCAGCAGCCTCTCGGGAGAAGGGATGCTGGGACCCCAAGACCCAGCTAGCCCCCTTCTACGAGAAGTGGTGCAGCCCAGTTCCGACCCCCGACTTTGTCGTCGATGAGGTCTGGCGGCATATGGTCGCTTCGCTCGGGTTCAGCGGAACCGTCTCTCCGGAGACGCTGTCCTTCTGGGACCAAACTCTGCAAGCCGTCTACAAGGGCGACGAGGGCCGCAGGAAGCTGCGGATGGCGCTCGCGTGTCTCTTGGAGAGGGATGGGCTGCTTCTCCGTCTTCGGGACATCAAGTGTCCCGTCTATTGGCTTCAAGTGAGTAACTAATTTGGCCCAGCAGTATCGATGTGGCATAAACTAACGGTTAACAGGGACCTGAGGATCCCGTCTTTGGCAAGACCGTGGCGGCGGAGCACATCAAGCTATTCACAGCGTCTCCCGAGGCGACCCTGACATATGTGGAGGGTGCCGGCCACTACCTAAATGCCACGAGTCCCAAGGAGACCGAGGAGGCTGTGTTGAACATGGTCAAGAAATATGCCCCTTAAGTGGGGCCCACAACTGGGCCTTTTTTTTTCCCGCGCCCTTGGGTGCTGCCTTCTCATCCCCATAAAGTGCCTCACTCTGCGCCTCGGTCACTTGGGGTGAGACTGTACGCTACAGCAGGTTTAACTTAGAGGACACAGGTAGCTCCGTGGGCAAGCTTATAAATCCCCGGGGCGTGTCATCAGGCTTATCCTATGGGTATGTGTTGGTTAAGCCCTCACCGTATGAGATACTAAGCCGCCAAGCACGCTCCACTCCAACGGGTGTTTTCTTCCATGCTCCTCGCCTGTCCCCATCTCACCTAATGTAAAATATTGTGAGTGGATGGTGATTCAGTTTGCAAGATAGAATAATGGCCCTCATCCCTCACATTCAGCACCATCCAGACAGTTCATATCAATGTGGATTGAAGCCTGAAGCACTCATTCGATGAATATCCTGCCATGGCGCTGTTTCCTAGTTCCTAGTTATGGTTTTAGGAAAGCACCATAATATAGCCTTGTTAAGAAGGTGAAATTGCCTAGCTAGACATCATGCCGTGAACTTGATATGCTGCGACGTATTTGAAATGTATGGATGTTACGGTGAGAGAGGTGAGTCTATAATTTATCGCATGGCATGTAGAAGCCAACTGCGAACCTGCCATATAGCCGCCCCCGCGGCCGGTTGGTATCAAGCTAGATTTCTGACGTTGCTTCTCGTGTTCTCAGCCCTGGCGCCAGTTTTCGTGATTGGACCTTGGCGCTGAGGGTTGGTCCTTCCTCCCCTGAGTATATCAGCCGGCATCCATGACCACCATTGTGGGCTCTAATTAATGCCTAGAAAGCTATGCCCGAGGCTTGTATATTATAAAGAAAATAGCTCAACTGCACCTGAAAAAGAGATGCACGATTGAATCCAAAGATGCTGGTGCGTGCGGGATCCAGGCCAGGATCACTACCCTACACTAAGGTAACAGGCAGCTGGAATCGGGAAAAGTAGTTTCACACTCTTCTCATCGGTCTTTCTAGGCCCTATTCGCTCGTAGAAACGAACAACGGAATCAACCATACCAGATCCTTTATCATCTACGAACTAGAGGAGGAGCCCCCTATTGCATAGTAGGCATCCCCCGCCCAAGCCCCTTAGCACTTACTCAGAGGCTCTCTCAACCTCCTGCGCACCATATTTGACCTTGGATCGCAGGTCATCCATACAATACCTAAGTCTGAGGAACCAGGCCCAAGCCGGCCCATGACCCCGTACGGGCTCCGTTGTACCTGTTGTATCGGAAGAACAGTGCACGGGACAATCCGCCTTGCCTTCACTGACAACTCTCAACCTCCCAAAGTATGCATATATAGCAGGCCAACCAAGAACCCCAATGAGAAGGACGATCATTACTTAAGAACCTGGAGCATAAGGCGGTATTATAGCCAATAGAATTGCTATCCCACAACTGTCCAAACTCCCACATTCTCATATATTATGGGTTAGAACGCCTGGATAACAAAATACACTGCTAGGACAACCAACCAAGAGAGGATTGTTTCACACGCTAAGGACTTACTTTATGCGATGTCTCATAGAAGAGGACTTACTACACTTATAGTGTTAGTCACCATAGTCTAAGTGGAATCGTAGTAAAGGAGGCTCTCCCCCTCCCTGGTGTCCCACACATCCCATACCTGGGACTAACTTTGTCACAGATGTCAGCGGGGTCAAGCACATCGGCAGACCCTAGCCTACGTAATTTATCAAGCACCCCATTTACTCTTTCAAACTAAACTCCACGAGATCTTGGCCTCCAGGGGGGCCTTCTGGACATCATCGTTCTACACGCCATGATGATAACAAACCTGTGGACCAGTAGCCTACTTGCTCCTCACACAGTTACTACCAGCCTGAGACCACTCATAGAAATCATGATTACGAAAATGTCTTTCCGCCAGCACGTTGGTGTGTCTTGATATCGCCCTGGGAGATGCTGAATTGTCGACCCGCTGGTTGGAAAGGCTACATGTCACCGATATCTCGCTACTTGAAACGCGAGAAAGTGGATACTTCGACTGGCGTGTCGTGAGCAAGATTTGGTCTTCCCCAGCTACATCTTTCGTACTATCGACGATAAGGAGCCACAGCCTAGCCGTCTTGGAGTTGAGGCGATGCTGAACTGTGTCCTTGATGTCTCTTCCATTGGTCTGGTGGATATCATCTTGCGGTATCCGTACAATCATAGCAAACACTACGACTCACCGTGGTAATGGAGTCGCAGCGTGTAAATCGCTACTACAGGATTAAAGGGACCCAGTCAGGCCAATCGTTCGCCCTGCAAGCTTTCATGATATACTCGTGGAATCGGGTTATGCAAAACCGTGGGCTGAAGTTAGGTGACCATGGTTGAGGGGGTTATTTGATTAACGCTCATTATAGTTCTGGGAGAAGTCATTCTACTACCATTCTGTGTTTGGGTAATTGCAACAACTACTAACTTATTCCTACGGCATCCCATTAGTAGAACAGTCCGGCTAATGCCTCAAATAGTCTACGGTCTCAATACAGATACAACCAAGACACTAACCGGTTACTCCGCCGTCTAAGTCTCCACCCTTGCATGAAGGTACCCGTCGGCCCTATAGGGAAGGGTCAACTGCCCCACATACATCCAAGCACGCAGGATGAACTGTGTCACTCGGTTTGCATATAGGGCCATTGTATCTTCAACGTAGAGTCAAAGTCATCCGTCCTTATAATATACTGACGCGCATAGGAATAAATCTCTTCCGGAGTTCCCTGGCACTTAACTAGCTTACATCCATGGAGGTGGATACTGTAATGTTGAGGTAAAGTGCTCGATGGGCTGAGATATGCAAATTGCGAGATAAAGGGCGCGTAGTCACTCAAACGGTCTGTTGAAGCAGGCGATGGCTCCAGATACGAATAGTGCATGTCTCACGAACATACCTAGGAGTGTGCGATACAGGGAGGCCCCTTTGTAAGTACTCCACGCTGCGATGCCCGAGAGGTCCCGGGGTCCAGAAAGACTAACTAAGAGCCGACCTAGATACCGTTATAAACAAGAACATAAACACCTGCGAAACCAAGTGGTACGACTCCGGGGACCCATTCGTCCTGTTCTCCCCCAACCAGAGGAACAGCGGCGGCGGCTTCTACTGTGTCATCGGAACCTGTAGATCTCAGGGTGAGGGTTACTGGGTCAAGGAAGGCCGCGCCGGCGGGCCTTAGAAGGCGTCGAGTTGTTTCATGACAAAATGGGACGCATCCTTTCTGTCGTTTCTTTTGTAATATTGGATATTTGGGCGTATTATTATGCGCTCTTCTAAACATCACATCTAGCCTACGAGATATTAACATGACGCTACCCTTTTCCACGGTTCGTCTTCTCAATCATGTTGGTCGGTGAGGTTAAGCTTAGGTAAGTAAGCGATGTCATCAATTTGTTGGCAGGTGGATCCACCTGTCTCGGTACTTACTGGTCCCGTGACCCCGGTCCTCACGCATCCACCATCCAGTTAGACTGTTTCCTTCTCTGAATACATGCATCCTCTCCCACAGGATGTAGCAGGCTCTAGGAAAGGTAAACGAGTACACCAAATCAAGCGTTGCGAGGCATATTACCATTTCCATGATCCCATTCCTACTACCAGCTGATACTAGCTCCCTTCGAGGGCGGGGATAAATGCTCGTGGTGTCCGTGTAAGACGGGGATGACTAAGTAGTCCGTCTTGAACGAGGAGAAACGACACTTCACGATACTATAGAGATTGTTCTCCGATTCTAAAATCTCTGCTGTTGTATTGACTTCAACTTGGGCTGTAGATCTGTAGGATTCCTACAGCCCCTTTTCCGATATGGGGATTGGCCTTCGTGGCCTCAGGCCGCTCTCCGATCCCGTCACGTGTGGTGACTCGGGACTGCCAAGCTCCCCCTTACAGTCCACAGTTGCTTCGAGGCTCCATGCTGTGTTGTCTGAATGGTGAGAGTGTTTTTATCACACTAGACGACGGTTTGACGCTAAGTATTCAGGCTTGAGATCGGGCCGGGTTGGAGAAGGGATCCTGTTTCAGCATCCTCAACTAAGAGTTCCATTAATGACGTGAAAGGGAAGTCATTGGTATCGACTAGCCTGACTCCCCGGGTCCCCGTCCACCTGGATACGAACGTGCGAAATAATGGTATATATACCTACATTGGCCACTCCTAAATCTGCCAACGGAAACCAGGGTGCTGCCAGTCCAGGTCCTCAATCTCGCTTTCCGGCATCTCTCGCAATCTCGCCTCGGCCTCTTCATTCCTTTCGTCCCTCAACCTATTATCTCTCTTCATCCAGAATAACATTGCTACTGTAATGGCCAGCTTGCTTCCCTGACCTGCTAAATTCAGCCCGTTGCCTATACGATAATTTGGCGCATCAGCTGGGAGGAAGGACCACATCGATGCGAGACCAGCTATGTGCCCGGAAAGTACGGTGATACCAATAGCAGATGCGCGCGCTGTATCGGTGGCGATATTTGCTGAGACCTGCGCATTACAGAATGCGCCATATGAAAAGATGGTAGCGGCAATCATGAAAGTTGCGAAATACCGCGCAATGGAGTTTTCAGTGGCAAGAAAGATGATGTATCCGCAAATGCCTGTAGGGGTCCCGAGGATCATGAAAACTTGCCTTGTTTCCATTTTCCAGCTAAGAAGAGGCAAGGCCAAAGTACAGATAGTTCCTAGGACGTACGGGGGTGCTGTCAATAACTGCTGCTGTATCGTTGTCTTCTGGGTGAAGAGAGTCCGGATAATGGTTGGTGCAAATATTGAAAATCCCGAGACAGTAAAGGCGTTGAAGAAGAACACGGCTGAAAGACTGAGGGTCACAGGACTTGTAATGCCCTTTACAAGCTTTGCTTTATCGATCTTGTCGAGTATCTTGGATTGCCCAACTCGCTCAGCACGAATGCGTTCCTCGGCTAGTTCTTTCTCATCAGGAGTTAGCCAGCGGGCTGTAGCTGGACTATCGGTCAAGATAGGTAGCGCTATTAGTCCAAGCGCCATCGTGGCAATTCCTTCGATGGCAAAGATCATTCTCCAGCCGCGTACAGTGACGAATTCGTCCAGAGTCAGAATACTAGAAGCCAACAATGCACCAAAGGCACCTGCTAATGGAGCAGTGGCAATGTAGCACGCGAGACGGAAAGTGAGTTCTGACCGACGATACCAGCGGGAGAGGTAATAGGCGATGCCCGGTAGCATGCCAGCCTCGAAGACACCGAGGAGGAATCTCACCGCCATCGCTTGTGGGACGGATTTGACGAAAGCATTCGCAACTGAGCATGCACCGAACAGGATCGTAAGGAGAGGCAGGTACCAGCCTGGCCCTATTATCTTGCAGAGGATGTTGGAGGGAATTTCGAAGATGATATATGAGATGTAAAAAATCGAAAGGGTCGCATTGTAGTCTATCCCTTGCATGTGGAGGTCTTCTTCCATGCCCGCCAGTCTGGCGTTTCCTATCATTCCATTAGACCGTTAGTTCAGCTGGGTATCCAAGGTGTCGGAACTTGGTTTCTGGCGTCAGTCGCAGGAGCGGACGTACCAATGCTGGCGCGGTCAATAAAACAGAATAGGTATAAGAGGCAGACGATTGGCAGAATCATCCGGTCGATCTTCTTACAGACCCTACGTTCCTCATCGGGGTCGAAGACCCGCTGAGGCTCCGGCCTGGGAGGGCGTCCCGTGACCGATGAAGGGGAAATTCTTGGTGAACCGTTGGCTCGCTTCTCAGTCGTGCCAGCCTCGATCCACGAGGGCCTCTGGAGGGCCGGTTCCGCCATTGCTAGACGTTTCGAGAGTAACGTATCGTAGGCTTGGCCGCGTTGTGCCGTCGGAGAAAAAAAAACGTAGTTTAGATACTTCTGAATGGCGCCAAAAACGGGTAAAGGAGGAGGTCGCGGTCTCCTGGCTCTTTCTGTAAGCCTACGATCGGGGGATACACTCTTTTAGGTTGGAAGGCCAAGCCGAGGTATGTCGTACCATGCTGCTTGCGCTGCAGCATCAGCCAAAGTAAAGGACAGGGTCGGTCCGACTACAGCAAGATATGAACGAGTGTTACTCAAAACCTTACTTTTTGTGACCTACGGTGTCTCTAGTCTTACAGGTCCGTTTTCGGCGGAAGCTGCAGACTGGATCGACCCTCATCTTACTGTGTCTCAAACTGCGCTGACGGCGGTGAACAACAGTGGCAATGGCGGGCCGCTTTCGGCCCCTGGTGACTGGCCCACAGCCCGACTATTTTATTCCCCCTTCGATTAGTACAGGTTTTCTCACAACGCCGGGTTCTCCTCCGTTTGGTGGTGAAATCTTATTCGTCCGGATCCCCGCTGCTCGTTCTCCTTAGGCGACAATGAAAGGCCAACAGCTGAGGTCCATTTAGGTGGGGAAAAGCCGTCAGACGGGTGAGTGGTAAAAGGATGCCGTCGTTACGCCGGCATTAGGCGAGAGGGGTGTTGATCGGCTGTACGTAGAGGAGGATCGCTAGGACTGGCTTGATAAAGATCTACGCTGTGGCGACCAATGACCGCGACAGCTTATACTTGTGGTGTTCATACGAGAATGTGTATTGCACGCTTGGGGCAAATATTTTTTTGTACACAGACAACGTGGCTGTCAACCATTTGGTGGATGGATCGCGTGTCCATTCCAATAGCGACAGCGAGACGTGCTCTATCGAAATCATGCCCGCGCCCGCTTTCTGCGTAGTACAAGGATTGTCGCAATCACTTCGTGGTCTACCGCGATCCTAACTAGCCCTCGTCACCTCCCATGCCGGTCTTGCCATAAAACTGAGGGAAACTCGCCGTGCCCGTGCCCGATATAACTTCTATCGAGATACTCCCAAGAAAAGGTAAGAAGGAAGGTGAGTAATCATATTCTTGGCGAATTTGGTCGTTAACCATGCCCAAGCATCATGGGATGCAAGTGAGGGAGATATCGACAGAAGTTACAGGCAGGGAAATATATCAGTGACTGCCCGAAACCGGCATCACGCCAGCCAGAGTCCAAAACGGTGCAAAACCTCAGTCCGTTATTGACGAACTTTATACAGACAGCCATGAACGTACCCCGTCAGCTGTCTACATACGCGCTTGCCCGGAAAATACCTCTACCCAATGGGACGCATACCCGACCATACTACGCTACGGAGAGGATTTACAAAGCTGCCCGGGGGTGGTAGTACGTTCATAAGCACAAAACTTTAGCTCACATCATTATTAGAGCAGGGGCTTGTTTGTGCGGTAGTCCCGTGTTTCCTGAAACCGTCACCATCATCACAGAGACGCATATGAGAGTATCAGTACAACGCCATAGCACTACCCGACTATATACCGTAGTTGATCCCATTTCTGTACTAAACATGCACTGCCAATAGAGTTCGGATGACTGAAAAGGCAAGGGAGTACTTAAGGGAGGTGCATCTTCACTCCAACTCGCTCCAATTTCCAAGCAGCGTACCCAAAGGGGCTCAATCTGTGGCGGCAGTATTATTCAAGAAGGTGGAAGAGAGATTTTATTGAAGCCCTACGGACTGTTTATCAGATTCCGGAGGTCAGATAAGAGTGCCCTTGTACAAGTCCGAACGATGTGACGCCCGAGCTGCACACGCAGGTTGTACGGCAGGCGCGGAGGCACCGAACCACCCTCCAGAATTTGCAGTAAATTTAGACCACATATTCAAGTACATAGAGCCCATGGTACACTACTACAATGTTGCATGTGATAGGCTGACATGTTCCTATCCGCGAGGTTGTTGTACAACGGATGCTGATCCTTACTATACCTACTATATGGCGTGTGACCCATTGGTCCCCTTGGCTAAAGGGCTAGTTTTGGATATCGGTCGCAGTTGGGCTCCAAGAGAGGTCTTGGGTCTCACTGCGCAGGTTTATAATGTTGTGCAATGTACAGAACTATCTAGCGCGGATAAGAGTATTGCTTCTGGGGAGGTGTTGCTATCATTGCTCTGGTCGAGACTTGTGCCTATTCCTACGTATAATAATCTGGCCCAGGCCATCATAATAGTCCGGAGTTGGCCAAGAGAACACCTCTGGTGAGAAAGGACTGCCGGTATAATTATGATACATCAAAGTCCTACTCCGACGCTGTTGTCTCTTGCTGACCTTTACGTTGTCATGTGGGACGAGACATGAACACCGCAAGACATTACCCAATGGCGTTTAGAAGCTGGTGTGACATTTGTTTAGCGGCAAACCTTTAAAAAAAGCCCTCCGGTACCGCATGAGATCCGCGGCGGCACTCAGGAGTTCATACCACAGACCTAGGCGGTGATATTGCGTGCCGCCGTCGGCGGGTCGTAGGTCGACGTCACCTCCATGCTTATTTTCCGCTCCCCCCTCAGTCTCAAGAAACGAGTCTCTACGGTACTGGAGCACACGGCTCGTGGACGTTGAGCCTTGTCATCTACCGGCCTTGACTGAGAACGGGCTTCTGGCCGAGATGCCCAAGGACCAAACAACGGAGGGACGGCCGCCGATGGAGATGCAAGTTGCGGATCTCGATGACATCGAAGACCTCCATTGTTTCAGCAAAGCCCACGGCGTGACTATCGCCAACATATTCCAGCTTGCCTGGGCCCTGGTCTTGTCAAAGTATACCTGCTCGGAAGTCTGCTTCGGCCATATCACCAGCACGAGAAGTGTCGACGTGGTTGGAACGAATCCAATAGTTGATGCACCGGTCAACACAATGGTCACCCGGATTACGCTCAGTGAGGCGACGCCTATCGAAAAAGCTCTACAGATGGTACAGAGTGACTCCTTGGATGCGTTCAGCCACCAGATACCATTATCAGACATCTTGGCTACTCTGGATCTAGGGGGCGGCGTCTGTTCAACACATCACTATCCTACCGCCATACTGATCCCCGACGGGCGGAGGACACTAGTATCGGGGTGGGCCTCTTTACACTCGAAGATCCCACAAAATATGATGTAGCTGTCAGAATTGTGGTTTCCGAAAGCAGGGTTACCGCCTGGCTACATCATTCGCCTGAATTCATATGTCCTATGGCCACTAAGGGCTTAGTTGGATGTCTTCTTCAGGCGGTGAAGTCATTTGTGAAGAATCCAGAGAAGACACTTGGAAATATGCAGATCATCACACAGGAAGACCTGCTCCAGTTTCACGAATGGAACAACCAGGTCCCAAAGCAGGATACAGACAAGTGCACTCAGGAAGTTGTCAGCTCACAGACACTCGCCCGGCCAGATGCGATGGCGGATTGCGCTTGGGATGGGAACCTTTCATACGAAGAACTCGAAGATTCTGCCGATCGCCTTGCCTACCACTTGGTTACGAGTCTGGGGGTTGACGTTGGGTGCAACAAAGTGGCCCTATGTTTAAATAGGTCCAGATGGGTCATCATCTCTCAGCTCGCTGTTCTGAAAGCTGGCGGCGTAGTTGTGTCAGTCGATCCCAAACATCCACTCCAGCGACTCGAAGCCATTCTGAAGGACATTAGCGCCAACCTTATTCTGACGACACACGAATACTCCAGCCGGTTCAGGGACATCGTGGCTCATGTCGTGGAGGTGAAGGTCAGCTCCAAGAAATTCGCACGGCCCCCAGGACGGCTGCAAATCCCACACCAGGATGTCAAATCGACTGCTTTCCTAATTTATACTTCAGGTAGCACTGGTACGCCAAAAGGAGTCGTCCTCACACATGTGTCTCTGATGGCTAATTTCCTGTCCCACGGTAAGGCGTTCGGAATGAGCCCTGTCACTCGGAGCATACAATTTGCCTCATATACGTTTATTGTCAGCATCAGTGACATATGGGCCACTCTGGTCCATGGCGGGTGCGTCTGCGTCATCTTGGAAGATGAAATAATGAACGATCTCGAGGGGACTATTCGATCTTACCGGGGTACACTGTCTCAGGTTACGCCGACCGTGGCATCGCTGCTAGATCTCTCGAAATTACCTTCGCTCCGGACGCTCGTCCTTGGCGGCGAGGCAGTCAAGCCCTCTATGATCGAGGAATTTGTCAAGGAGGCCGCGGTGAATGTCCTCAACGGGTACGGACTCTCAGAGTGTTCGACTTATGTCACATGTGGCAGACCGCTACGAGATATAAGCCACGCCAATCAAAATGAGTGGTCAGCGCGTCGAAATCGGCGAGATAGAGCCTTGGGTTAGAAAGACGCTACCCGCCGTTCGCGAAGTTGTGGTGGGAATCCTTACCACCGACGAGGGAGCCGTCCTGGCGGCTGTCATTGAGGCTGGAGTATCGCAGACCCCGGCTCTGGATACCGCCGCGCGGACTCAACTCCTACCTATGCAGGAAGACCAGCGCCAGGCGTTCCGTGCCCTTCGAAAGGCACTCGGTGACGTTCTCCCGTCGCATATCATACCGCATCTTTACCTCCCAGTCGCGAGGCTTCCCTTGTCGCAATCTGGCAAGCTTTTCCGGAAAGCCATATGGGAAGATCTACAACAGTCCCCGTTGCTTTCTTCGTACCTTCTTGTGGACCTAGCCAAAACTCCCCCATCAACCGACGCAGAGAGATACTTGCGGGACATGTGGGCATCGACACTCAACCTCCCTCCCTCCGAAGTAGGTGCTAACGACGAGTTCTTCGCCCTGGGAGGTGATTCCCTTTCAGCCATGCCGATGGTTGCCAAAGCTCGCCGCAGCAGCAACACTCTCCTAAACTCCCTAACATTTGCCGACATCTTCAGGCACCGGGTGCTGTCCAAGCTTGCAGCGGTGGTCGCGGTCGAGCGTACCACCAGCGGAAAAGTCACGGCCGCCACAGAAGAGTACAGGCCTTTCTTTGCACTGGGAGATATTTCGATCCAGGGAATCCAACAAGCCATAGCTCCCATGCCCGCCTTTCCGGAGGTCATAGTCAACGTAGTACCCACCACCGACCTCCAGGCCGGGTGTGGACTAGCCTCATTGCACAAGTCCCGACACTCCTTGGGGCATATCAGCCTGAGCGGGACCGGACCCTGCGCCATAGATCGCTGGAGGGAGAGTTGCCTCAAACTCGTCCAAGCTCATGAAATCCTCCGGACGGCCTACGTATTTCACCAGGGCCAGCTGTTACAGGTTGTTCTAGAAAGCTTTTGCCCAGTTATACCACACTATGAAGTGGCGTCGAAGCAGGAAATAGAACAGTTCACGAGAGACCTCATGATGCGAGATATGTATAATCCTCCGCGTCTAGGTCGGCCCTTCATGGAATTCGCCATCATCACCTCTAGCACGTGCTCGCATCACCAAATCCTCTTCCGCCTCAGCCACGGAGAATATGACGCTATCGGGTTTTCATATTTAATCAATACTCTCCGCTCGATACACGAAGGGCAACCGGTACCAGAGTACCATACCTTTGCCAGCTATGTCGGCAGCCTCCTACAGGGCAAGACGGAGAGCCTCGGTTATTGGCGCACCATACTCGACGGTTACTCCATGCCCATGGTACGTACACAACCTGGAATCACGCAACCACACGACATGCGGATTGTCCCTTTCGCTTTGCAGAGAAGCCCTCCAAGAACCTCCCGCCAGGTATAACTACATCTATCGTCATACGTTCTGCCTGGGCGTAAGTACTCGCCCTCCATACTCATAACTTTGACGTCACGTTCGGCCAACTCATCTCGGGGAGGAACACGGGCAATCCACTTGCAGAGAGGGCGGTCAGGTGCTGCATTAACCTCGTTCCAGTGCGAGTCCCATTTGGCAAGCATCCATCTTGGTCTTCCCTCGATCTCCTCAATCATCTTCTAGAGCAGCAACTTTCTGGCCTTCCACACGAGACTCTCGGGTACCGTGAGATACTCGGGGGGTGCGTAAGCACGTCTGGGGGAGTGGACTATTGCGTCAGCTTTGAATTGCGGGAAGAACTCGGAGACGGCGACGCATCTGATGTCTCGATCACCTCCGTTTCAGACTCAGAGTCTGACTCTATCCGGCTTTCCCTGGAGTATCACGATGGGAGTATTTTACCCGACGAGATGCGCAACCTTGTCGAAACCTTTCGTGGGGCCGTCAGCCTGCTTTTGCGCAGGTCGGATTCAGGTACTCTCGACTCGTTGCCCGCGTTGCCTGTGTTGCCCCAGGACGGGGAAGAGGTGCAGGGCTGCAGGGGTGACGTAAACGGAACCACATTGGCAACGTGAACTATGGATGAGAGGAGGAGTCGGCCTATGATCTGCGAGTTGGGTCACCGTGATGCAAATTGACTCGTTTTTGGGCATTGTTTTCCTTGTAACGATAGGGAGGTGGTGTTCCTATTGGTGCTCCTCCTTGGTGTAGTAAGACTGTATAATCAATAGGTGAGGGCTCATGTCTATTCTTGAACTCAATTGCAATGTACTCCGTAATGCTATTTCAAATATGAAATCCAGATAAACTATATTGTATTTATCCCTTTAAGTGTTAAATGTCTTGTACCCACTAATGTCTGTATTCCTATTCAGCCTATGCTCCCCGCCCCCCCTTTACCTGGTCCCCGCAATACAAGCCGGCGGCGGCTACACCACTATTCCGACCTTTTTCCGTAAATTTTTTCGTTGATCTCCTTCGCTCCCAGCGCCTTCGTCGTCCTCCCGTCAGGCAAGGCCCCCAGGAGAGCTTCCACTATAGCTACTGCTGTTCGCGCCGTCCCAACACCAAGGGTCCATCCGGCGCCCCCATGGCCGTAATTGTGTACCAGGTGGAATTTTGTCTCCTCATCAGCCCTGACCTTTGCATTTTTCTTCGTGCAGGGACGAAGGCCCTGCGCGAAGGGGTACGAGGGGACCACGCCAGCTGCGAGGAGCTTGGGCATGAACTCGCCAGCTCGGTTCCACATAACCTGAACCTCAGGCGAGTCGGGAGTCAGATCGTTGCCATAGTTCCCGGATTGCATCAAAGATCCTATATAGAGCACGTCGTCGCTGCGGGGGATGATCACGATCGACTTGATGACATGGCCTAGGGAGTCCTTCTGGGCCGGGACGAGATAGGCGTCATTCAAATGCCTGAACTGCCCATTGCGGGTGTTGTCAATTCTCTTCACTGCTCCGCGCATCGGGAATACGTCATCGTCCTCAGCTAACTCCTTGGCGGCGATCCCCGTGGCATTCACGATGACGTCCGCCCCGTGATCCTTCAGGAGGCTTTCGCCGAACGTTTTGATGCTGCCCACAAACTTTTGAGTCTCAAGCTGGGCTCCCTTAGCAGTCACAAGGGCCATGAGGTATGCCATGGCCTTGTCCGTGTTGATGATGGGCGTGCGGTGGCTGTAGGCGCTGGTGAACTTCTGCCTAATCTCGCCCTTGTTGTTGACATTGGGGAACTGGGCCGTGATCTTTTCGGCACTATCGTACGTCTTGATCCCCATCTCAAACTCGGAGCGTTCGTCGCTAACTTTCTTTAGCGCTTCAAGTTTCTTGGACTCCTCATCCTCCCCCCCCGAGACTACGTTGTCAAAGTAGAACTGGTGTAGTTTCGTCATCTGGAGGCCAAGGGAGCGGCCGTGCTTCTCAAAGTCGGTATCGATCTTATCGTACTGGTTGTAGAAGTCGAAGCTATCGACCGCCCACTGCCGCTGGTGGATCATCTTAGTCCAGCCGTCATTGGCGTGCCCGCCCTCGGCTACGCCAAAGCCGCCGGGGGGGAACTCCCACAGGGCTCCAGCGATCTGGGATGTCATCCGCGACTTTTCAAAGTCCCTGTTCCAGGCCCAGTCGTCGGCGATGATGGTAACTCGGTAGCCCTTGTCAAGGAGCATCCAGGCCACCATCAGCCCGCTGACGCCGGCTCCGAGAATGAGGATATGCTTGGAATGAGAGGTGACAGAGCGGTTGGGTGCATCGTCGGTTGAGAGTTCAAGCTCTGGGTACTTGAAGCCGTAAGGAGCGGCGATGAACTCCTTGAGACGGATGAAAGAGGTTTCGTTAGACGTGGGAACGCTACCCATGGTGGCTAGTCCTGCTGGGATTTTATAACTGGAGTAGAGGAGAAAAGGTGTGACTGTGTTTGGTTCGATCCTATATCTGATGAAAGCGAGAATGTAAGTGGAAGAACTAGATATTAAAGGTGGGATGGTGACGGTATTTATGCCAAAGCTTTGCTACTGCCAGGAAGCTGGCTATAATTGCCATCTTCGTCTTCGAGTCCTGCTAAATATCATGTGCAGCTATCCAAGCAAGGTTAGCTATCAGCAGACTTACAGTCCATATCGTGATGATCTCCCTTCTTACTCTTGATAACACCCATTTGAAGCTGCTTGTATGTCAGTACTCTCACGTCATGGTGATGAGGATGGTGTATATCCTTCTCGCTCAAGACGGTGGTCATTCCACCATAACCGCAGAGCCTCACGGATGTAGCTTCCTTCCCACATGATGAAGCAGGTTACCAACAGCCATGTATCAGTTCTCATCTCTATTATTCAGCTAATGTCCCTTCCAGATAGCCCGATAAGTGCTAGTGAGGTGAATAGGGCAGGTTATTTAGATTCGAGATGTCTTCCCTTTTTGGGCGCCACGGGTCCACGTGTGTGAGGAGTTGACCATGTTGAGATCAGACTCTCAAGTTCGTAGTGCAATACATGAGAGCGAGAGCGCTTTACTGAAGGTCATGAGAGAATCACCGAACCCATGAATCCGTCATGAGGTTTCCTAACATGTTCTCAGGGAGGGCTCAGCCACTATCATCTTTACAATTATTACATCTCGGAGGCAAGTATGTCTCCTTTTTCTAGCTACGGCTGTCAGTTGTCTGCGAATTCGCTTTTCAGTAAATATAAAAGAATCAAACCGAAGGCCAATCTCGATTCGTTGGTACCAAATTACCAGGTTATTCTGGGCTGTGTTAGGGAACAGAGTTGCTGATGTGGCGGCAGAGACATTATTCATTGTGGACCTAGCTGTGGCTGGCCGGTCAAAGGTTGACGACGTTCTTTAACCGGACAACACGAGACATAGGAGAAAGCCTTCGCCGATCACCATTAACGGCCAGCCAGCCACAGCGGGGGCTAGAGCCACTGTTGGGCGGAGTTATAATGTCCACAACAGTCTTGCATCACTGTTCTTATTCCGAATGGAACTGAGGTGGAGGGAACTGGGCAGAGTTATGCAGAATACCACAGCACGAAACAACCATGGTCGCTGTGCATTCTACAGCCTTCGGTTCTTTGTGCTTGTATGTGACTGATGATAGAATAGGGTTCCCCTCCAGACATCATCAAAGGACGTATGTAACAGAGTTAATAGTTCCCTACACAACATCTCTAGCCGAATACTGCCCGAATCCTTTCGAGTCTACATTTTAAATTTTCCTCGTCGATGGATCTCGGATCCATAACTTCAGGGACACTAACTCTCGGGTCAATCAGAACCCAGCTTGCAAGTCACCATGATTGAAAGACGGGCAGTTGTCCGGCAACCACCTGCCACAATTGGTATCCCGGGCATCTTCATCATGCTACCGATAACCCAATCCGTAGCTCGGCACATGGTGTCAGCACGGTGTCTATTTGTAGTTGCCACGATGGTTGGCCTAAAACGGCGTTGGTTATTATCGTCATGACCGGTCTGAAGGTCGAAGACATCGTTGTGACCGAACGGCCAATCGGTGCTCGGGGCCTATGTCCCGGTAGGAACCATGCTGGCGGTTGGAGTCAGACACCCCCACAAGTTCCAGTGGCAACCGGTGTGTCAGATTACGTCCCGTCCCGCCGTCTCACATTTCCTCGGCGCAAGTACGACATGAGCTAGTGATCTACCCTAGAGGCTGGCTGAACATGCCCTAACACGTAATTATCCGCCCAAGAATTTTGTCGAATTACTTCACGAGGCTGACTTAACCCTTCCTAGATGATAGTTCATGAATGTCGTAATTTGGAGGCTCTACTCAGTGGTTCCATTCTCGCGGTGGAATGAGGAGGAGAAACTTGGATCATGGAATTAGTGACTTATGTTCTAGGGGAGCGGAGTGTTGCTCTTCTAGGACTACTAGCCGGAAATGTAGAAGTACTGTGGGCAACAGTCATGACTTCTTAAGTGGCGTGGAGCAGTGTAGCTGAACCTGACGCAAACGAGCAAGACAATAAACTCAATAGTGATTGAACATGCAGTCCCTACCCCCTTCCTGACGACTGAGAGTGAATGCGTGCAGAAATTTCCTGCATGGGAGCCACCAACCGCAAGCGACTCGAGAAATAGCAAGCACGGACAACAGGAACTCCGTCGCGGGCCGTACCTCCTACCCTGCCTGGACCGGAATATACCATGTATAGGGGATCTGCCGGCCATAACAACAAGGAACTGGACCGCTACGTTGCCTGGGAGCGGGGTCCTCCAGAGGAGCCGATCGCTTATACTCAAAGCTGTCAGCCATTTCATGCTATCCATCAATATGGGCTCCAACATGCATCCTTTAGAACCAGCCCGGAGTGGCTATCTACCTACTCCAAACGTGACAACAGTAACAGCGACGGCTCTTTTGGGGTCGGGACAGAAACAAACTTGGACCGTGGGGCCGAATGGTTACCGGAGCAATTTTGAGAAAAGAAATATATGATGACACCAATTGGGTGATTATACAACCCTTGTGTATTTTTATTGCCCTCTTTTCGGGAAGGTTATTGCCGTCAAATGGTCAACGGCTAGTCTGCACACACCTTGGGTTGGAAGTGACCTAGAAATTGTATTTAATGAGCCCTACTAGTAAATGCTCATTTTCCTTCATCTGACCGTGGAGCGTCAAATATATCTGTCCATATCACATTTAGACTTTGTCTAGGTCCTTGCTTTGGGTGGCCCAGCCATCAGCCTCAGCGCCGCCGTCGAGGAAGTAAGAAGATGCCGCTTGCTCTCCACGGAGGACCCATCTGAAATAATGCTGGCCTGCCTTGCCAAAGAGGCCGCCACGTGGTTCCTGGTACGTGCCGCCGTGACCAACGTTCAAATTACCTACCCAACTCGGCAAACCTTCGGGGACAGCCTTGTAGTCACGCATACCCTGTGCGTAGTTTAGCTCATGTTTGCCTTGGGGTAAGGCCTACTATGCAAAAGGGGCGGATGGACCTACGTTCTCATAGGCAATATCAGACTGTCCTCCTAGAAAGAAAAAGATGGGTGTCTTGATAGCGGCTAGTGTGGCGTCCGTTTTAGAGGCGTCAAGAGTGCCCGAGTTGAAGATGCCGAAAGCGGAGATACGGTCGTCCTCGTTCTGGCCGTACGCCTCAATACCACCACAGCTCATGCCGGCAGCAGCGATGCTCGAGCCGTTGATATTGGCCCAGTTGCCCTGGCCAGCGTTTTTGACTGCCCAATCTATAGCCTCCTTCATAGTTTGAGCAGTTGTCGAGCCCTGGCCACCGGGGGTGCCTGAAGCGATAACTAGGATACCCCACGCCGCGAGCTCCTCGAGGAAAGGTCCGTGCCCGCCAACGGGATCAGCGCTGCAGGCGCCGTTTCCCCAGACAACGACTGGGATGCTGTCGAACGCTCCGAGGTCCTCGGGGCGGAAAATAGTATGATTGGGTAGGGAGTCGTCTACATAGTACCTCTAATGTCCTCAGTCAGCTTTGCTCGCGAAGTAAAATGACTTGACATTAGTTAGTGGAGAGACTTGACATACCGTCGCCACCTGCGCTGTGGCGGCTTGAATGAGGACGAGGGCCGGGGAGCATGCAAGAAAGGTCCTCATTTTTTATAGGTCCAATAGTTTCGGGCTTGGCTAACCTTAATCTGGCTCGTTTTCGTTTTGTGGATCTGTCCTCCAGAATATGTGATAACGGGGAGCTATCAATGGAACTCCGGAGGACTAACTGCCGCTACTTATACATGGGGCTGCCACCAGCACCTTGACGTGCTGCTGTTTAAACAAGAGAGTTCAATATTTCTTGAGTTTCGCATCCAGGAATTTTCTACGCGTTGTACGTTTATGGCTGGACCCTGCAAACCTATCCGGGGTATATATTGGTGTTACTCAAGCGCACCAATAGCGAGTGGCTTGGTTATTACAATCGGCATGATGAAAGCCCCTGGCGCTACTCCCCGAAGCAGAGGTAAAGATCTATCTGTTTGGGGTGTCTGCGTGGGGAGTTTCTCCCCGTTTTACGTTTCTGGGTAATACTTCCAACCAACTCCCCGAGTTGTATATATTACCTCCATCAAGCGCTCCAGTAGACGAGCGGTTGGGCCACTGACAAAGGCTGCTGCGGCCTCGAAATTGACACCTCGAGCCGCCCCCTCATCATTCATGCGACGATCTGCTACCTGCACGGCGGAATTGGTATTATTCGGGTAGGTCCACTTGTGTATTGCCTTAGAAGGGTTTATATATGACGGAGCACACCCCAGACCGGTACCCGAACACGCACATGCCTACTCCACATTGCGGCTCTGCTGCTCCCGCTCGCTTCGGGATGTACCTTGGCCGGACCTTGCCATATCATTGGTGCGCCTGCTCAGACGCCCCGCGCATAGTTATATTGCATTCTGTTCAGCCTGTTTAGCTGGCAGTAATTCAGCTGCCTCATTTGGCGCGAATACTAGAGACGGCTAATATCCACGGTGGACGTCGGCTACGAAATATAGCCTTTGCTCAAGTGCTTTCGGATCCTGAGCTCAGGAACCACGGCGACTATTATCAGGTATAGTCCTGCATTTATATGTCTCTATATATAGTCTATCATCTTCTTAAGTCACTCTATTGACCCATTATATCGGGTAGCTTATATAGCCCTGGCAGACGAAACACAGTTCCCCAAGACCTCTTAACGGCAAACCGAAATGATGATACCTCCAAGACTCTGCCTGGGGCTTTTCTTGGTCTGGAGCTCCAGTGTCCTAGCCCAATGGGACGCTTCGCGCTTCGCCTGGTATACGACAGACGCAGGTGGCGACTTTTCCAGCGCTCTGCCAATTGGAAATGGCCGGCTAGGCGCTGCAATATTCGGATCTGCCGTTGAGCACATCGTCCTAAACGAGGACTCAGTCTGGAGTGGCCCATGGCAGGATCGTGTTAATCCAAGCTCCAAGACTGCCCTGCCAAAGATTCTTGAGTTTCTGCGGGCCGGTGACATTACTGCTGCGGGGGACGTAGCCATGGGCGATGTAGCAGCCAACCCGACTTCACCTCGGGCTTATAACCCTCTAGTCAGTATGGACATTGACTTTGGCCACGACTCCGGCTTATCCTCGTACACCCGCTCGCTTGACACTGCCGAGGGGACTGCGACAGTCACATACACGAACAATAACGTCAATTATACGTAAGTCCGGATGCCTGTGGTGCTGGCTAGTGCTAACATACTCGTGGAAGCCGTGAGTATGTTACGAGCTATCCGCATGGTGTTTTCAGCGTTCGTCTCAGCGCAAGCCAGCCCGGCAAGCTCGATGTCAAGGTGACGCTGTCGCGCGATCGATGGGTCCTTTCCCAGACTGCCGGGGTCAATACCGATTATGTCACGGGAGGCAACTACATCGCCCTCAAGGCCAGTAGTGGCCAGGAATCCGATGCGATCACGTTCTGGTCCGAGGCGAGATTTGTTAACTCCGGGGGTAGGCAAGCTCCCAACTCGTGCTGCGCAAGACATGAATTAATGTATTGTACCTTCGCCAGGCTCCATTAGCTCCGACGGCAAGAGCGTATCAGTCACGGGTGCCGACTCCTGTGACATATTCTTCGATGCTGAGACATCTTATCGCTATCCCGACGAAACATCAGCCCTGGCTGAGTTGAACAAGAAGCTTGATACGGCGGTGAACGCGGGCTTTTCTGCAGTTCGAAGTGCAGCCATATCCGACTTCACCGGTCTAACAGGCCGAGTCAGTCTCGATCTCGGTTCGTCCGGCGATGCCGGAAACCAGGAGACGCCCACGCGTCTTGCAAATTACAGGAGAGACCCAGACGCAGACCCGCAACTCGTTACCCTGATGTTCAACTTTGGCCGTCACCTGCTGGCTGCGGCATCCCGTGATACCGGGCCACTCTCCTTACCGACCAACCTGCAGGGTATTTGGAACCAGGATTATGATCCACCATGGCAGAGCAAGTTCACCATCAACATCAACACGGAGATGAACTACTGGCCGGCGCTAGTCACCAATTTAGCTGAGACGCACAGCCCTCTGTTTAATTTGCTACGAGTGGCAATACCTCGCGGCCGGGAGGTAGCAAAGAACATGTATGGGTGCAAAGAGGGCTTCGTCCTGCACCATAACACTGACCTATGGGGCGATGCCGCCCCGGTGGACCAGGACGTTCAATACTTAAGCTTAACATAACACCGGACCTTCAGGCCATTGACCTATTGCCTACAGCCGCATGTCTTAATCCCATCCGTATAATATCAACCCCGTTCGGTTTTCCTCTACGGAGTAGAATTACCTTGGCCATCTCTTTACTCCAAGTCGTCCCTGTCTCTCCCTGGAAGTGATAAAGGAACTTCGCGATAACGTCTCGCGAGTCAAGCGCTTCAATGCGCTTGGGACATCGATCTTCGTCGGCCTTCGGGCTGCTGATGTCCTCCTACAGCAGGCCTTGCTTCGGAGAGTATGGGCGTCCGGTTTGATTCAATTCGTTGGTGGACAGCCCGTGGGCCTTTATCACTTGCTGAATCCTGCTACCTCGCAGCTACAGCAATACTACCGCATCATCTCTTTGATGGCCGTTGGAAGCAGCTTGAAGCAAATTTGACGATGTTTATCGTGTCGGAGCAGGACATGCCGCCAGCCTCGGCCGCCATGATCGCATTATTTAATAACATATTCAACTCCTTGAACACAGTCCTTTCTGGGCTGTGGCATCGCAGTTACCAACCGGCAGAATTACGGAGTCTCCATCAGTCCTGGTTGGTGTCGGCTTTTATTCGATTGGCATCTTGGCTGAGATCGTATCAAATCTTCAGCGAACACATTTCAAGAAAAGCCCCTCCAACAAGGGCAAGCCCTATGCTGGTGGCCTTTTCTCGCTCGGCCGGCACATAAATTATGGTGGCTATACAATCTGGCGAGCAGCTTATGCCTACACTTCAGCAGGATGGCCGTGGGGTCTCCTCGTTGGCTCATTCTTTTTCTATGACTTTGCTACTCGTGGCATCCCAGTCATGGACAGGTATCTTGCAAACAGAGTAGGGGGATTATTTCTCTCCTTCGGCACAGTCTGTCTAACGTGTCATAGTATGGAGGTGAATGGGCGGCGATCAAGGCGCGTGTTCCATACCGTCTGATTCCATACATATATTAGGGTAAACGTGTTTTTATATTCCTGGGATTGTGGGAGCCCATTGTGCTGACTAACCGAATTTTTCAACATTAAACCACCATTTTGGGCAAGACAGAATGGTGGGAAAAGGGTTAGGGGAGTATCTCAGCCCGGTGAGTGTCGGGCAAGGGTGGACAAGGGTGGATATTTGGTCACCTACGAAGCCACTATTTTGATAACTTTAACGGCCGCCTTGGGCTGTGGCTTGGGCTTCTGGCCCAGCAAAAGGCAAGTCATCATTCCGCGGCAGAACTGAATGGCATCCCGATCTTGCAAAAGCAGCTCGAATTTTACAATATCTATGAGAGTGGACCCACGGTGGGCCTTGCATCAGCTATTATATACCATGTTGCACAAGGGATTAGCACATAACGCGCACACGTATCTCCGAGTCCCTAGCGGATACTTCAGGACTGAATCATGGCATGAGACGGGATGATATGATGGCGGCGCAGTTTCGAACATTATTTCTTCGTATATTAAAACCAGGACCTCGTTCGAAAGCTCCGGACCTCCGGTGGGTCGGAGCAGATGTCAGTTAGAGCTGGCCTATGGAATAGGTAGGATCTACTCTGGAGTAGGAGCACTGTCCGAGGTACTTGCACACTTTTCATTCAAGTATCTCCCATCGGTGAGAATCAAGTCTATGCTCGGAAGCCCGTTACCCGCCAAGGTAACGTTAATCTTCTATGGTGTCTAAGGTGGGATTGTCATGTTTAACCAAGTGTCAGACAAGGATCATATCACCATTGACAATGTTTCATGCTGCCCGACCCACAGACCCACCGCCCTAGGTAAGTCGGTAGGCGCCTGGGTTTTGTAGGGGCAAATTTCTCACCAGGTTGCGCTGTTGATGATGTTCCAGGAATTTTGATGCCGAGAGCTTGCCAGATATAGCAACCGACCGGACATTAGACAAAGGACATGTGGATTCTGAACGTTATTCGGCAACGGACCCTTAACACGTGAGATTTTGAGTAATATTACACGCTCGAAGTGTTATAAAGAAGGCTTCGCGGAGTAACTGATACAATGACGCCCTAGACTTCCCAGCATCACCCCACGAGCCGAGTTGCTGAAAGAAGCATTCTCACAGTTCCTCCCGAGTATAACAGAGGAAGCCCGTATGCTTTTGTTTACAAACCATCTACCTCAATTCATTGCTCTCTTTATATCATGTCGACTATGAAGGCGTTACTTGCACTGATAGCCCTGCCTTTGGCTACCGCATATAACTGCCGAAGCACGAGTGCAGGTGGCTACGACTACATCGTTGTTGGGGGCGGCACCAGTGGGCTTGTCGTCGCCAAGAGACTCTCGGAGGATCCATGTGTATCTGTCCTCGTCATTGAAGCGGGTGACTCCGTCGAGAACAATGTCAATGTTACCAGCCCGTTGGCCTACGGTTACGCGTTCGGCACGGCCATTGACTATCAGTACCAAACCGTCAACCAGACCTATGCTGGAGGAGCGACAAAGACAATAAGAGCTGGCAAGGCTTTAGGTGGTACAACTACGATCAATGGTGAGACCGCAGCCCCCGGCCTCACTGCTGTGGCAATGAGTGTTAACATTATTAGGCATGGCCTACACTCGAGCCGAAATCCCTCAAATTGACGCATGGGAGAAGATTGGTAATGAGGGCTGGAACTGGGATACCCTCCTACCCTATTACCTCAAGAGCGAGCTCTTCCAAGTCCCATCTGCCGAGCGGGCTAAGGATGGTTCATTGACTTCTTGACTTATGACCTGGCCTACCATGGCCTTGATGGTCCTGCAAAAAAGGGTTGGATTTATGGCACCGCCAACGACTCACTTGCAACGACCCTCAACACAACATT
Source organism: Cephalotrichum gorgonifer (assembly GCA_900312665.1). Taxonomy (NCBI): domain Eukaryota; kingdom Fungi; phylum Ascomycota; class Sordariomycetes; order Microascales; family Microascaceae; genus Cephalotrichum; species Cephalotrichum gorgonifer. The sequence goes on along the minus strand of ONZQ02000005.1, from coordinate 1,052,827 downwards.
CCAGCATATGGGTGTGCCGTGGAACTCTGAGGTCAACGACGGCAGCATGGTCGGTTACACCATTTTCCCGTCATCGGTTGACCAACAGCTAAACGTTCGCGAGGACGCTTCCCGGGCATATTACTTCCCCTTCCGGGACCAGCCCAATCTCGAAGTCCTCCTGAATACTCGGGTTAACCGTATTGTTTGGAAGCCTTCCAACGACCAGAATGAGTCTACTGCCGACGGTGTCGAGATACACGACAATACGGGCAACACCCAGGTAGTCAAAGCCAAGAAGGAGGTGATCCTAGCCGCCGGAGCCCTGGTTTCGCCTCTCCATCTAGAGATGTCGGGCGTGGGAAATCCCGATATCTTATCTAAATATGACATCGACACCGTTGTTGACCTGCCGACAGTTGGGGAGAACCTGCAAGACCAGATGAATAACGGCCTAGGATACTTGGCCAATAAAAACTATACGCTCACTGGACAGCCGGCCTACGTGGCATATCCTTCGGCGTCGCAGATCTTCGGTGATGAGACGGACAAGATAGCTGCGCAGCTCAAGAGTTCACTCGCGTCCTACGCTTCCCAGGTAGCGAGAGTCAACAATCACGTAACCTCTGAGGAAGACCTCTTAAGATTTTTCGAGCTTCAGTACGATCTGATCTTCGAGTCTCAGGTCGCCATAGCCGAGCTTCTCATGTTCCAGGTCGAGGGCGCGTGGAGCACTGAGTACTGGGCTCTTCTTCCCTTCGCGCGCGGAAGTGTCCATATTACCAGTGCCAACACGACCGAGAATGCTGCGATCAACCCCAACTACTTCATGTTAGACTGGGATATGCAGGAACAGATCTATGCAGCTGGATTCATCCGTCAGTTGTACAGCACACAGCCGTTCTCAAAATTAGTCGGCGACGAGACGAAGCCAGGCCTGGATACAGTCCCTCTATCGGCTGATGACGAGACCTGGGCGGAATGGCTCAAGGATACTTACCGCTCCAACTTCCACCCCGTTGCTACAGCTGCTATGATGCCTAGGGAGATTGGCGGAGTAGTCGACACCAACCTTAAGGTTTACGGTACGGCCAATGTTAGAGTTGTTGATGCTTCAGTTCTGCCTTTCCAGGTTTGCGGACACCTCGTCTCTACTATATACGCTGTGGCAGAACGTGCATCAGACTTGATCAAAGGCGATTGGTAGACACAGTTAACTAATATTGGCACCCCGGTACCTGTATGTCGCTCACTCACTCAACCCACAGTAATACTTGCTGACCCACTACTACCAGGACCACCATCGGCAGTGTAGCCTTCAGTTGCCAATACCGAATACACATTGTTCCCCAAAGTCATGCCCAGCTTTGCCCATTCCTCGACGTGTCTGGATGTAGTAACAGTACCCCCGACACGCATCTCCGAGCGGACTGACCAAAATTGCTGGAATGTCGTATCGCCGTCGATCGAGGGCTTATTGACACGTGTGCTCGTGAAGATCTCATAGGTGCCCTCTTCAAATGTAAAATTACCCATCGGGGTCCAAGGTTCGTTGGGGGCGAGATCGGCATGAGACTCGACGATGTAATATTCGATTAGGGGGTTCCTCGTCCAGCCATACACGCAGAGGTAGCCTGGGCCGGTCGCATTATATCTCCCACTGTATTCAAACGTTCTAAATGATAGATGTTAGTATTCGAAACCCTTAATGACTTTGGTCGCCTCTCGTTGGGTCTGAAGCTTACCTGACCGCTCCATTCCACCCCTTTCCACAAACAAATCCACCAGCACTATCCCAGTCCGCTGTATACGAACCGCCCGGGCCGTTAACGCATCTAATATTACTCCCGCCTTCGGACCAGTTTTGGAAAGCGTCGGGATTGTTTTGACGGGCTTCAAGGTGGTTGCTGATTCCGCCCTCGGGACGAGGTAATTCAAGTAGGAAACTACCGGGTGCAGCAAATAGACCTGGGATGAGATGGGCCACGGATAGAACGAACAAAGTAGCCATTTTGTCTAGCGTTTGAGACTTGACCTATGGAGGTAAGGCCGAGCGTCGGTGCTAAACACACTTGCTTCAAGGGCGGCTCGTCTGTTTCTTCTACTTTACATGTAAGACAGGAGCCCGCACAGCTCCATTCATCTGGAGCACCCGCGAAATACGAACAGCGGATCTCAACAGTGTATCGCCATCGAAGCACTGGTTTCTTGAGCTATGTATCCTGGAAAGATCGAGGATGGAGGGGAAATCTATTTAGATCCCGTTTCCGTCTTTTTCCATATTATATCCTACCTTAAATAAGGGCGGCCAGGTGAGGAGACTGTCGAGAAGGGAGAAGCGCTTGCCAGAGAGTAGTCAGATCCAGTGCCACTAGCGATATAAGCGGCCGAATGATAACTAGCAAAGCTTTATTGCTGGTACCTTTACTTGGGCGGCGATGGGAGCTTCAGATTTAGTAGCAGTTCCTTGAACAGGGCCCTTACGGTTTTAATGAAAGGCGTAACGTTCAGGAGCGCGGACTAGGCCTTTCGTCGCGACTGTTGAAAGACATCGCCAGTTGCATTTATCCGTGCCTGGCTTACTGGAGCGGCTATGAGCTCGGTGAGTGGAGTCGGTATTCTATATCAACGCAAAGCCACCTACCCTCCGGGATTCTGCTTCGAATTTGCAGCGTCGCAAATTACATTGTGTCTGCTGGGTAATTGTATAACCGGAGGGAAGGTGGGTGGAAGGGGCCATTTCTCTGCAGGATCGACATCGAGGATGAACGGGCTCAATTCAAGGCTTTGGATAATCCCGCTTCAAATCCTCGTCGCCCCATATCTAATTCACTATGCATCATGCCATACGTGGTTTAGGGCAGGCAGTATGGGGGCTATGGATTGCATTTGCCAAGAGAGTCTAGCTAGTACGAGATAATGTATATGTGGGGGATAACTTAGATTGATAGCTAATTTGTTCGTGCCACCCGGTATGTGGCTCCAATCGTCGTGTTGATAGGTCCTGTATATTCAGAGCCATCGATCATAAACCCTGAATCATCTTGCACCCGTAGAGCCAGCTGGCCACCGCTGCGAGATGTGATGCTCGCACTGGTGAGGGCCATGTCAGACCAGTCCATGTCGACGACAAAATTGCCACGAGCAACAAGACCCTTGACGCTGCCGTTGGGCACCGAGGACGGCAAGGCAGGTAGGAGATGAACTACGCCATGGCTCTGGAGGAGAATCTCGGCGATTCCGGCTGTCAGCCCGTAGTTGCCATCGATTTGGAATGCAGTGCCTGGTCCGTTATCGGAGTTCCAAAGATTATTGCTCGGATACTTTTGAATAAAGGAGACGATGCTCGACCAAGCCGTATCGCCGAGGAAAAGTCTGGCGTATAGGTTGATAACCCAGGCGCGAGACCACCCTGTCGATCCAGACCCGTTTCTCATTCGGTTCCCGAGAAGGACTTCTGAAGCTTTGGCGTAGGCTTGCGACGTGAGAGGTGTCATCTGCTTGCCAGGATAGAGGCCCCAGAGAGGGCTCATATGCCTATGGCCCGGCTCAACCTCGTCGTAATCCTGGCGCCACTCGAGTATCTGACCTTTCGACCCAATTTGAGGTGGGGGAATATTTGGGAGGTAGTCTTTTGCGCTGCTGCATTCACTGACTTCCAAGCCAAGAATCTCGCAAGTTTCGACGACGTCATTGAACAGCTGATACAGCAATTGGTTATCCATGGCAACGCCGAAGTCGAGACCTTCGTTTTTTCCTACCGTGGTCATGCCCGGTGGTACAACAAACAAGTTTTCGGGCGATACCGACGGCCCGAAAGTCCAGGTATCGTTCCACTTGAACAAGTTGCAGAAGCCAAACTGTGCCGCTTCCTGCAGGATTGGCCACCCGGTATTTTGCAGGAATGAGGTGTCTTGGGTAAGGTGACGCTGTCTCCCGATTGATGGGTACCTCTATTTTCTGCAAATCCCCCGAAAACCAGTAGTCGAGTGTCGCCTTATCTTTGTCCGAATTTCGCACAGGCAATTCAACCACCCAAACATTAGGGACACCCAAACGATACCCGAGAAGCTTGAAGCATCGCGATAAAACACCAATCAATCAAACAAGCCAACCATGAAATTATTACATAGGAAATAAGCCTGGAGAGTCCTCATGTACATGAGATGTCATTACGCCAATTTCACCCACTGTTTTGCGATTTTTGCAGCCTCTTTTGCGCACTTGCTCATCGTGATCCGACCCTCTCTTCACACACTGCACACGCTCTGGCAACAGGAAGAACACCTCCTCGTTGATGCTGACGATTTTTCCCCGGCCTGTCTAGCCCGCCTGGTGATGGTGGCTTATATTATAGTAACAATGTCATGCTTGTTCCGGAGGAGTTCTGTGCTATGAGTACGTGCACCCTTCACGAATCACTGAACCTCTCGGGGGAGCAACAGGTTTCTGGTTGGATATCATACGGCACCGAACAGAAAAGAAAAAAAATTAACTACATAGACAAGGACTCCCTGTGTCCGAAGGCATCAGCTCACTCGCCCAAGGCTGACCCATTAACCACTCTGGCACCTTTACCTCCATGGTACACCCGGATGGTAACTACGTGACCGCCACAATTCGCTTCACCAATCAATGAGAAGCTGCGTTGCCGGATTGTTCGTTGGCCAAAGCCAACATTGGGCGTCATCGGTCCAACTGTACTTGTAGAGACTTCGTTGAGGGTAGGTAGCACACCAGTGGCAGGTCGCGTTCGACCCGCCTAAAACTTTCAGGACTCCAGGCCGGGGTTCCCCAATTTACGGGTTATTCATATAATCCTCGCCTACAACGGTGATCGTAGCCCTTCTTCGCCCTCAACATCGACTCGAAGCACTCCAAGGGTGCCCTACAAAGGTAGCTTTTACCTGCTCGAAACGCCGTAAATACCTATCGTCAGGCACAGGATTACACTAGCGAACATACAACGGGCGTCCTGCGACACAACCTCAACTTCATCGAGGTACAGCCACGTTACATACCTACCCGTCCTCTCCTGACTAATACAGTACGAAATACTCGCTTGTACAGTATCCCAGCTAATTCAATGATAATGACCCTGTTCGCAGTTTGTCGACCCTCCTGTGTGGGGCTTGTTTCTCCCCTCCACCCTCGTACCGCTCATGGCGTCCTGGACGCTCCACAACCTCATTGTGTGGATGAAGAGCAAGTCGTTTGCTGCTGGAATGGCACCTGTAGGTCGAGTCTACAAGCATTCCTCATAAATCTAGCCTCTCTCACATTCATATACATCCATAATACATTACTAGATATTAGACCACGAACTTGTATATTTCCCTGCGTCTATTTTTATCCCTCTTCCTCCTATTCCCTGTCATCGTTGTCATCGTCGTCCTCCGGCCCAATGTCCCTGACTTTCCTAGCCTTCCCAGTCTTCCCGGCCTTCCCTGCCTCCGCAGTCTCCAATTTCGCCCTTGCAACTGCCTGTTCCAGCTCCTTCTCGAGTTCTGAATCATACGGGCCAAGCTCCAGATCCTCATCAACGAACTTCTTTGGCATCCGGATGCGCTTTACTAGCCGTTTTAGAAGCGGATAGTGGCACGGGAAAAAGTCGTGCTTCAGATTGTTAGATGCCTGGCTTTCAATGATGACGTTATTATCGTCATCGGCGTCAAGTCGCTCTTGGAGACAGGACGGCTGAGTTGGCCACGCTGTCCACATCCTCTCGTGGTGGCGGAATTTTGCGAATGCGAAACATAGGAGGTTTCTGGTCTCGAAAGTTAATGGAAGATGGAGAAACTCGGCATACTTCTCCTTCATGGCCCTCTTGCGCTTCGCATCTGGGTCGTTGTCAAGAACGACCATCCCCTCGAGGCATGCCAGGAGGATGCACTCAAGCATCAGCGTCCATATCGTGTCGATTGTGGCAAAATCCTTATTGCACCAGTGCTGCATCACACCAAGGCGGCTGTGGACCAGGGTGTAAAATTCGTCCCAATTCCAATTATTATCCATTGTGGCCTGGTGGAGGAAGTATGGACAGCCATCTCGACCCCTCGGAAGAGAGACACCCGTCCACCGCTCGATCTCCTCGATGATCGGGATCAGCCATGACGGTCGCGGTGGACACAGATATCGGAATATACTCTGCTTCGGCTTTGAAGTCAGTGAGTGCACCTGGTGGGGCCTACCTTTGCGCAACTGCCTCCGCACGTAACGATAAGCCTTTTTCCCGATGCGGACCCTGAGGCGGACACTTTTATTGCGGGGAATCTTTCGCACGACTTCTGTGAGGTTATGGAAATCCTCCAACAGTCTCCGCCTTGCCGCCTCACGCTGCTGGATTGCCTCGGTGTCCCCTTGTTGGATTCTGGGCTCTAGTGAACAAGCATCCACGAAATAATCGCGAATCTTCTGTAGAGCGATAGGGGGGCTACCATTCTTCATGTAGTTCAAGGCCACTGGGACGGCTGCGAGGTTTCCGGGGGAATGGTAACGAGACTCACCGGTGGAGCCGAGGTCGAAGGGGAAGGGCGCATCGATGCTGAAGACTTCCGGGTGGTACAGCTGTGGAGGGCATGTCGTCCACTGCCCGGAGAATTCATCCTTGTAGGTGCCTCCCTCGCCGAGACTGAGGTCGTGGTCGAGCGTGCTGAGACATTCGGCTAGGACAAGGTCTCGCCAATCTTTATCTCGACCACTGCTCTTCGCATCATGACCGAGATTGCACGAGATTCTGTGTTTGGCCAGCTCGAGCACCCTGTTAGGTCGGGTGGTCACTTCCTCGCAACAAGTACTGCATGCCCTGTATCCCTCTGGATGGTCGCGTAGATCCGAACAGACGGTCAGGCGGCCACATCCCCCGCAAGTGTGGCTGGACGTACTCGTTGAAGTTGGGAGACAATCACATTGGTTGGGCGCTGGCTCGTCATGGAGGATCCTGTAGTTCACATCGTCGGTTGTGGCGGCGATGGTTTTCCATGCCTCGAGGATGTCCCCGGTCGCCTTCCAGGCTTCCGATCCAGCATCCTTCACGACTTGCAGCCATGCCAAGTTTATCGAACAGATCTCCATGCTGAGTGGCTTGATGTCCACGTTGTCGTGTAAGGCCTTGGGTGACTCGATCATCATCTTTCCAAGCCGACGGTATTTCTTGGTATTCATTAACTCACTATTGCCATACTCCTTCTCTCGTACCCCGAATGCGGAGTGGCGAGAGAATCTCTCCTCGATGTACAGGGACGTCCTAGCCCTGTCCGCTTGTGTCGTTATCACCGGAGAATGACGAACAATTTCAGAGATCTCATAGCGCGCGAGCCTCTCGAGCCTTATGATGTTCTCGCTTGATGTTGGATTAAACGGCTGCGTCAAACTCTCCAATGGCGCGTCTATATCGCCAGTGACGGAACCGTTTTTACTCCAGCTGATTCCAACCGGCTCCGGGATTAGCGTATCTGGAGATATAGCAATAGCATTGCTAAACTCCCTGGCATAAGTCACGAGCTGTAATGTATCCTGGTGAATATAGTGAAGAAGGAACCTCACTACATGCCTGTCACCGTGATAATACACGGTCGGCCGCTTGTGTAAAATGGCTTTACCTGGACATACCTTGCAGAGAGCTGCGCGGAAAATGGTTCTCAATGCCGTTTCCCCCCTGGGATACCTGTCCAGCGTCGAGATGTCGTCCATGTTAGGCCATCGCTCGAGGCAATACACGAGCAGGCGACAGACTTCCAGTGCCTCTTCATAGGTGAGCTGCTCGCGTGGGAACCCCAAGAATTTTCGGTCAGTGGCACCCTGCACAGCGTGTAATGCCCACTGATAGAGACCGCCTGAGTTCTTCTTATCGACCTTGGGGGTGAATTGCCTCTCGGGGTGGTGGACAAGCCGCGGATGAGATGCGATAGAATCCCAGGGCTCCACCTGGGTGACTTCCTTGGGCGGTTCCACGAACTTGATTACCTTGGCGTCGGCTGCTCGCCTGGCAAACATGTCCCTGTGGTAGTGCCTGGCCCAGGGTGAGAACCTATTCGCCGACTCCTCCGACTCCGGGGCCTCATCTTCCCCAGAGGACGGATGCCATGGCTCGAACTCGTCGTCACCGTCACTGTCGGGCTCGCGGGCGGGGCGCTTCCCCTTCCCAGACGACTCGGCGCGAGGCAGTTTTCTACCTGGAGCTCCTGAGCCAGGAGGGTCAGCTTACGTCGCGGCACATGGGTGGGAGTCTAGGAGATAAAGAGTGGAGGGCCGGAGTGGGTTGGGCTGGGTTGGGACGAGCAGAGGAGAGGGGGGGGGGGAGAGGCACATGGGACGACAGGAGCACGACAAGGGCGACGAATGGGGATGGCAATGGGAACGCCACGAGGACGGTGACGATTTAGGTAGGGCACGTGGAAGTAGAGGACAATTGGAGGTGATGGGTTTGGTATTGATTGTGGAACTGTCTATGTAGGGTATCTTCTTGGATGGATGGTCCCATGGGCTTTGCAGCCGGTGGTACCGGAGATGTTTGGATGAGGAGGGGGTGGTGTCATCGAAGAGGCCGACAAAAAAAAGACGGGTAAGTGTAGGGGCGGCGCAGCGAGACTGAGGTGGGGTCGGGGAATACTTACGGTTCGTCCCTCGAGACTTCCGAGAGATGGGTGCGCGCGGAGCGTCGTACTCATCGTCGTCGTCGCCGTCGTCGTCGTCGTCGTACTCGTCCTCGTCCTGTTCGTCCACGACCCTGCTGGAGGTGGCGGATCTTGCTGACCGGCGAGGCCTCGGGGCGTCCGACTCGTCCTCTTCATCGACGTGGGTGGGCTGCGGGGGGCGGGTGTCGCGGGTAATTTGCCCCCGCGTCTTGGGGGGGCTGGTCTTGGCTGGGGCGGCCTTGGGAGTTGCGGTCTTGGGGACCCCGGCCTTGGGAGTTGAGGTCTTGGGGACCCCGGCCTTGTGAGTTGAGGTCTTGGGGACCCCGCTCTTAGGGGCGCCGGTCTTGGGAGGCCTGGAGGGACTGGACGCGGCGTTAGCATGATTCAAGGGCAACGGAAGAGGAGGGAGAGGGGCCTCCGGCGTGGCCGGGGTTGCCTGGGTCTCGCCCCGGGGGTTCTGCCACAGGCGGGTGAGCTCGGCCTTCGCCTTGATAGCCGCCCGCCGGCGGGCTCTTGGGACGTCGGGCTCGTCCTCTGCGTCGACGCAGGTGGGCTGCGGTGGGC
>ONZQ02000005.1:1033076-1043487 GCA_900312665.1 Cephalotrichum gorgonifer | reverse complement strand
CCGAGGGCAGGCGGACCGGGGGGGGGGGAGACTCTGCGCCGTGGCAGGGGTTGCCTGGGTCTCACCCCAGGGGTTCTGCCACTGACGGGTGACTTCGGCCTTCGCCTTGATAGCCGCCGACCGGCGGGGCCTCGGGACGTCCGTCTCGGCCCCTCCACTGATGTCGGCATACCGCCGCTTGGGAGGCGTGTTAGGCGTGATGGGGGCGAGCGGGGCTCGGCTGGAGGCACCTCCCCGTGGCTTGGGGGTGGCGGCCTTGGTAGGCTTGGAGGATCTGCTGCGTGTAGCGTTAGGATCAGCCGAGGACAGCGGTGTCGGGCGGGGAGTGGTGGTGGTCAGGAGGAGGGGGGCGGGGGGGGTGGTCGGGGCTGCCTGGGCTGTGCCCCAGGGGTCGTTCATCTGGCGGGCCGCTTCGGCCTTGGCTCGGACCGCGGCCGACCGGCGAGGCCTCGTGGGGTCCGACATTGCGTCGGCAAAGAACGGATAAGGGGAGGGGGGGATAGGAAGATGAGACAAAGCGCAGGCGCTTCGGCAACGCAGGATTTTATCAAATAGATCCAGCCCGCGAATGCAAGGCCAGTGGTATATAAATCCAATAAGCCTCCACGCCCAGCAATGTCTTGTCTTCGTAATAGTAGATGACGTTCCAAGCTCGATGGCAGTGTGTGATCGGACGAGTCCAGGGGTCGAATACTGATGGCATCTACTCACACAAAGGAAGACGATAGACGAGATCTGGATGAGAATTGTGGGGGAAGTGGGCAGAGTACATCGGGGCAGCCATGGCTGCCTGTTCGAGTGGGAAGGGATGATCTGGGTGGGATGGAAGGAGCGACCACGGCGGCACACTACAACACGCCCTAAACTGTGCCCTCGCCATTTCGACGCCTCGAAGACAGCTCGTGTGCTGTTCATAAAGCCCTTGCTGTATAGATAGAGTAATTAATTCTACGTAGCTCACATATCTTGCTACATATAGCATTGTGCATGTCGCTGTTGGGAATACCTTCTTGTGGGGTCCTCAACTCTCGGGGGCCTCGAGGGTACAATCCTCGAATATTTCAAATCGAGCACCGAGTGTGCCGAGTCCCTCGTTCCCCTGATCACCTACAAAGGGGCTGGCGCCGAGCTACAGCAGCTGAACGAAAAGGCCACAGCGGCCATCTGCCGCTTTGAGGCCTACGAGGACGCGCAGTACGCCCTCCACACCTCGCCGTCCAGGTATCCAAGGTGACGAAGAGCTGGTAGCAGGTGACCAGGACACCTCGGATGATGGCAGGACTACTTTCCCGGAGGGGGTGAACTACCTGTCTCCCGTGCAGTACGCCACTAGTACGCTATCGTCTATTTTCTTCCTCTCCGAGTCTCCCCTTCCAAGGCCCCGCCTGCTTCTCCCCACCAAGCCGAGTATCGGCCCTTCCTCACCTTCGCATCCCTCCCGAGCCGCGATACTGTCGGCCCGTAGATTAGAAACGGCGGAACTGGTTGGTCGCAGGGATGACTGCACCATGGGGACACATGGCGGATTTCGGCGGCTTGCTTGGGTGGGAGGGGTGGACACTTGTATTTCTTTTTTTTCTTTCTTTTTGCACACCGTAATGACAAGGGCCCCAAAAGGCGTCGACTCTTAATCCAATCAATACATCCCTTCCGAGGCCCGCGGTATAGGTGTAAACTTGGACTCCTCTGCTTGGCATTTGGCAGTGACAGTGGGGTTTGCGCCGCTGGGGATGTGTCTACTGGTTCGCTTGGGGTAACCATCTAGATGGTGAGGGAGGAGCGAGATCGAGGCGGTTCACCAATAGTCATTTCTCTCGTGGGTGAGGTAAAGCCGAGCTCTGTACCCTCGCTCCTTCTTGACCCTCGGGACCGCCACCTTGACAGCACACATACTAACCAGACAGGACACGCAGCACCAGCGAGCGCCTTACTTACATGAGCTCAAGTAAGCTCGCATAGGTAGCATAACCGCCGGAACCCTTGGCGAGAGCTAGGAATTTCCGGGCTCTACGGGGTAATGCAACTGTGGGATGCTGGAGGAGAACAAAGATGTTCAGCGACGACGCCCCAGAATGCGGACCGCGGCCGCGAGGGCTAGACCAAGCTTCGCGAACTTTAACCTGGACAGAAGAGCAGCCCTTTGTAAGGTTCTTCACGGTCCACATTACTTTCGAGCTTTCGGGGGAATCAGACGGTGTTGTATGCAGGGTGGCCGTCGAGGCCAGACGTGGGCTCGTCGAGGAAGATGAGGACGCTGGACTTGGAAATGAGCCCAACGCCGACATAAAGGCGGGGACAGACACTAGAGGATTTTGGGTTATCTATGATAAAAAAAAAAGAGCCTTTTATATACTCTTCATAATATTTTCCCTCTAAACTTCCATTACAGGGCTCGGACTTGAAGACGTCGACACAGGATCGAAGGTCATCTTGCAAACCCTGCACTGCATCCACCCAAACAACGCGTCATAACCCTGGCCATGTCGTTTCCTCATGCTCCTCCACGTTCGAAGAGGCGAAAATGATTCCGATTCTGCGGCCACCCCTATGTGAGATACGTTGCCCAGCGAGTGGTGAAGCTTGACGACGTCGGTCTAGGCTACTGGGTAGAGAGGGCTTTCAACGTGGCGACGGCGAGCAGCGCCGTCCTGCGCACTCCAATCGTCCAGGTCCCCAAGCCTCGTCCAGGTCCATATCGCGTGTGTTAAGGCCGAGCAGGAAGGCCGAGCAGGGCACCCAAGCAAAAGACCAATCCATCTCTCCTCAGGTGAACATCTATGGTGGATAGCGGTTCCTCCCCAGTATGACTTTCTGGTTCTGCTCCCACTCCGGCGTGCTCAAAATACCACATACCACCAGTATCTCCCGCCTGGTCACCCCCTCCCCGACCCGCGATCGGTACTTTCGTTGATCACCGCTGGTAGAACCTCGGCAGGTAGCTAGACCGTGCGGCAGGAGTGCTAGCCGTGTCCGATGTACCGTGCGGCGGGTAGCGGGTACCCGGGGAGGCTCTGGGGTCGGGGGAGGACCATGGACAAGTGCGTAGACGGGAGGCGTGTAGCAGCGTACAGCGTGTCGGGATACTTCTCGCGGCGAGTCGCAGATAACCACGAGTCCAGGATGCGAGCTTGCTAATGCTGTGACGGAACTCTCGGAGATATCGGTGCATATGGATCATTCCCGGTCCGCGGGGCATCGCCTGAAGAGATAGGGCGGTAAAACTGACTATGGTTTTTTGCAAAGGCTGTTTGATGCGGTTCTGGGGCGCCTCGGGCAGGGCGTTAGTCGCGTGCCGATGATGCTCCGCGGCTTCGAGAGCTCTTGATGCCTGCTTGCGTGGACGGCTATGCGGGCGCGCTCTCAGATGTCGCGTCATTGGGAGACGTGGTGGTAGATGCGCACAAGAAGGTGTAGGGCAAGACTGTCTCGTTTCTCTCGCAGGTGCGGAGGCTGGCGCACCGGGAATTGTACACGACAATACAATGCACATGTACGTACCATATGCAGTTATTGGGGTGAAGGTGGGTCCGGCCTACCCACCTCCAGGCGCCCCAGCTGTACTTTGCACTTTTACCACGTCTATCTAGGACAAGCATCGAGACCCTCCACGGGCGATACTCAACAAGGTCGTCGAGTACGACGTCGCCCACCCCAGCAGCCAAGTCAGAACTCTCCTCGACGTCCCCTCCCGCAGCCAAAAAAAAAAGGGAGCGAGAACCAGCGTCGTCTGCACCTGCCAAGATGGCGTCCACGGTGGCCCCGAGATTGTCGAAGTTGGCCGCCACGGGCGATATGAACTCGGGGTAGGCGGTCCTGAAGAGCCCCCCCCCGTAGATTGGGAGGCCCAGCGCTCACCACCCAGTGCGTAAGCGCGATCACGACCCGATCCCGCCTGATGTTTGGCCGGTCCGACTTCCGAACTTGGCAATCTCGACCTCTGGAGACTTACCAAGCCCCGGTCGAGCGCAGATGTCCCGTCCACATCACGTCCCGAATCTTCCTCGCGTATGCCGCAACCCGATCCAGCTCCGCCGCCCGAGCCTCCCGTAGTTAGTCGAACTCGGGGCTCTCCGTCGTCCGTCTATCCGCTTCCCGCGTCTCCATGGCCTGGGCCTCCTCCGCCGCCTTCCGCTCCACGAATCTCGCATCCTTCTGGGCTCGTCATCTCTCCCTCGCCTCCTCGCCGTTGCGGAAGTTGGGACACCCGACGACGGGGTCCCAGATGGCGCCACGCACATCTGCGGGTCCCCACGACATTAGCTATTGTACAAAGTAGACGTGTCACCAATGGTCAAATATGTAATCAGGCCTCTCTCCTAGAACCGGCTTCACTTTTCCCCACATCAACTCCCCATGCCTGTGTCCCATCACCCTATCTTGCCCTTCTAGATCAAGGGGAGAGCAGGGTGACACAGCTCTGGGGGAAGCATTAGCTCGAAGCAAGGCCCTCGATGTTCATAGCCCTCCCGGCCTGGAGCATCCGTACACAAGTATGTGTAGCTGTTTATAATAGTACGACATGGGTTTCTTTTGGCATTTCAGGCGTAGTGGGGAATTTGGGTTCTAGCGTCAACAACATTCGCATGCCTGGGTTTCAGCATCGGGGAATTGGACTCGTATGGCAACCACCTCACTTAGTGTAATGGATACATCATGAATCGTGATATTGTATGCGCTACATTTAAGATCCTGGCCGCATACATGTATGGGATGATGCGGGGGAATGATAACACCATGGTAGCTCCCCATCTCCGCCCTCGATCTCTGTCCAAACTAACACCTCATAATACTGCAACGCTGAGGTAGCACTTCCACTCCTTGCCATTCGGCCCAGTCGCCAAAAGGCTGCTGGCCACCTGAGTGACGGGCGCACCTGTATTTACCGCCGGGACCAAAAGATCTAGCATTGAGACATGCACTGGCAATCAATCGGGTGCTCCGCATGGTTAAGTAACGTATATGACAGGCACAATCCTGCCTGGATCTTGACAACCTGTCCCCTCCTGAAAGAGTTGTGAGCTGTGAGCTTCCCGATAGTGCATGCGCACGGCGAGAGAAAAGAAGGGGGGGGGGGGGACGCACGAGAAACAATCGCCAAATCGCATCCCATATGCGTCCATCGACTGGGAGCGAGCAAGCCCCCCCACAGGAGACATACCATCAAAGGACCAATCTGCTCCTCCCTGCCTCCCTCAAGCTGGACAAGACGTTTACATGTCTACGACGTGATTAGCCAAACATACATAACTTCAGTGGGAAAACATAGCCACGTACCCGAAAGGCATGTCAGATGAGGGCCGTAAACTGCCGAGCCTTCTTGTCGGGGTCGTTACCCGCCTTGATAAACGCAGCGAGTTGTTGACAACGGCTACCACACCCAGGATCCGTCAACTTCGGTCTCCCACAAAGTGAACCAGTAATACACGGGGCTTGGTGCAGCCACAACCCGCCATTCCTCCAAATACGCATGGAGGACATGGGTAAGAGTCGGAGGGAGCCTTTTGTCAAGCGAAATCCCAGATCGCATCCTCGAACCGTAGAAAAAAGGTCAGATGCTAGGCGCTCCAGGTCCCTGTAACACTTGTAATTGGTGCAGACATACCAGTCAGTTCTGCACGACCCATTACGCTTACTGTCGGTTGCAGGAAGAAGGGTTCGACGATAAAACCTTAGGCATCTTACCTAGTAAGCCTGGGCTGGCAACAAATGGTCCGGTCTGCCTGGAGTCGCCAGTAGAGGTCCACACAACTGGAGAGAAGAAGGCGATGGGATCGGGCTTGTCAGCCCCCTTGCGCGCGGTGCCTCCTCGAGAAAGACAATATCGGCTGGAAACATCTAGAGAAAGGTGCCGTATGCTGATAGTGGCGTCGTCGCGAAGAAATCTATCTCCTTGAGTGAGCGAATAGACATCGCTGAGTAAATCTATTTATATCATTGCCTGGCTGAACCCGGAATTTGACCTTTTTCCCGTCCTGGGGTTGAATTCAGAGGATGCACCCGGTGAGGCCTACCAATAGGCTACTGCTTCCGCAGTTACCGGAGAGTTCTCCGCCGAATGCGGTCCCTTGGGGCGGCTACTTTTATTGTAGGGAAGCTTCCGAACGTCGCAAGACGAAATGGAAGTCTACGTCAAAATGAGGCTACACATGGTGGTGCCAGCTACTGCCCCCGTTGTCTGAGAACAAAAGAAAAGGGAAAAAAAAAAAAAAAAAAAACGGACGAAGACGATAGAGAAAGTCGAGTTTGGTTTTCGAACCATGGCTGATGAGTGCGCAGCTGTTGAATGAAACATCGTAGGCAAGTATATAAAATCTTGAAAAAAAAGTAATCTTCTTTGAAAGAGTTGTTAGCATGCCAGGGTTAGGATTATGGGGCCGATCCAGCTGGTGGATCGCGACATCCCTGCCTTTGCCGGTCCGCCTCTTTCTGGGTGTTCGCTGCACCCCAATTTCGGTTGAAGTAAGAAGAGTACTCGAACGCCAGAACATCCGCTCTTGTCCGGTTCTGATAGTAGTGAGGGGTTAACTTGGTAGACTGGGCAGTAAGGAGTTGCACTGGGGTGCCGCAGAGTGCTCGGAGCCGTCCAGGTTGGAACTGGCGAGGCTCAAAATTGGGTCGCCAGAGTCTATTGGGTCAGAGGGATGTTAATCAAGGATGGATCGCCGAGCGGGGAGGGCCACTCACGGAATGGAAGGAGGCAAGACGGATGATTAGGTCGAGGGTATATGGGATGTGCCGAGGATCCTGGGCGACCGGCCGTGAACCAGGTCGAGGGGCCGTGACGTCGTACTAGAGATGTGTCTCAATTCGATAATCGTCCGTGTCTCAATAGTTTTCGATGGAAATGTATTGATTAGAGATGAGTGTGTGGTGTAGAATGAAGAGATTAGCGAACTCAATGGAATTGGAACTCTCGTAATTAAGATGCGGGGTCACATCAGTTCGCGTACTGGTCTGCGCCCATCGCGCCTTCCCGGAGTGAGTGTCACGGTGCGTCGTGTGACACCTTGTATTTGAATGGCCTGAGGGAAGACCATGCATCTAGACTTGGATACTTCAGACGGCGGGGGAGACTTGACATGGTGGTGCTGTCAAATATGGTGTTGCTGCATGGGGGGGAACAGCCACTTCGACGGCTCATCCGCGGTAATCGGTTGCGTGGAGCAATGCGTCTCAGCCCGGAGTAGGAGGACGGTACGGTTCGGTGCGGAGGTGTGGAGGGCGCGGCCGCTCACGGCAACGGGAACGCCACTCGAGCTGTATCCTGAACTCCCGAGGATGCCAAACCATTGCACGGCCTAATTCCCCCCCTTCTCGTCCGTCGAGAAGGACACAAGATACATCCGCGCGTGTAGATTCGGGGCGTGGGTTCTAAGTATTTGTTATGGTCTGCTACAAATATATTAAGCCGCACGTCGTCGCCTCTCCGGTGCGCCAATCACCACGGTCGGCGTCGACAGGGCCACAGTAAAAGAACAACCGCAACTTCGCCATCTACCTCTGGTCCCCTCCGACGCCAGATGCAGGGCAAGGGCGCGATCCAATCCCGCAAGTCCTAGTTCGAGTAGTACGAGCGTGACCTCGTGACGGGCGCCCGCTCTCCCGAGATCATTACCATGGAGGACGGGCTCTACAACGGCGCCGGAGCTCGTCGGTGAGTTCGTCCTACGACATGTCTCTCACCGCTGTAGCCTTGATCGCCGCTATCGGCGTCTTCTCCTGGTCCGCGTATCGCCTCCCGATCTCGAGGTATGTGGAGGGGGGGTGCCATCCGCGCATCGCCCTCCAGCACCGGGCTTGGAATGGGAGGCCACCGATGGTGAATGGAGGACGCTCTCATTGAAGTGACCCGCGGTGATTCAATGCCGCTACCCGATGCCCCGTATTACGATACCAACTGCGTCATCAATTCAGGCCATTGTCGCGGTACCGGTGGCCAAGGCCGGCATCGAAAAAAAACGAAAAAGAATAAAAAAAATAAAAAAAAAAAAAGTATCGGATGTGGTCACCAGTACCTTGGCCCTGTTTCTTTCTACACACCCTGCATTACAGCTGGGCTGCATTTATCATAACGTTTTACGAGCGCCGCACCCGCTACCTCGTTTGATGTACGTTTCTGTGTGATGATCTCCCAACTGCCGCCCTACATAGTACCATATCTGCCAATCATTGAATCCCGCGTATTGTCTCCACTCCTTCCAGCACTAGTTACGAGGACATTCGAGTGGAGCAAGGTTCCACTCCGACACGTCCCAACGTCGTGCCAAGACAATTTCCCCACGGGGAAAATGTGGGGAGATAATTGGGGGGTGAGACGAGTGGAGAACAAGGAGTAGTATTAGGACCGGTCCTGAGGCGGACCTCCCTCGTCACCATCACTAGAGAGGTTACCACCTCGATGACCAGCTCTTGGACACCCGGGGTCCCATGTGTGTACGCTTCTGCCCCCTTGAGGCCGACTGCCGCCAGGAGTCTCCGGATGGGATCTGTCACGTAGGTTATCCGTTCACGGGCTGTAGCGTCCCTCGAGGTGGTAGCAACCCCAGGACGGGTGTGGGCGATCCTTTGATATCTGTCTCGCCTGCCCTACCAGGTTGAGTAATGTATTCCCGTAATCTCATCGGCCCGCCGGGGCGGGCAGAGAGTTGCCAGGCGGCAGGGATGGGTTGGGCTGGGACTCTCTCGGGCAGGACATCGAGGGGCAGGCTCTATCGTCTCAGCGAGGGGTCGATACCGGGCGACCGTGGTCTAAACTGACTCTCTGGTTGATGTCGAGGATGGGCGGGGAGGCGGCTCGTGGACTTGAACTGGCTTGGGGAGCGGCTGGCCTGGGAGGGTAGGTCAGCAGACAGTCGATTGGAGCATCTATTGGGGCCAGGGCCTCAGAGGGATAGAGGAGGTCGGGCTGCCAGAAAGATTGCCCGGGACTATTATGGTCCCGGTGTTCGGGGCGCGTCTTCTTCCAACGCGACGTGCTCATGGCGAACAAACTTCAGAGGTGGTAGGAGGGCGCGGAGAAGGCCAATTGTTGTCCTGTGCCGCCAATGCCCGCGCATTGGTGCGGCTGGTATCGAGGGGAAGCCCTCAATCAGGGCTATCTAGAGGAGATGCTGGAGACAAAATTTGACCGCTCGGCATGGAGTGGCAATGGCCCGAAGGCAGGGGTTGGCGTCGGCCGCGTGGAGCCGGACCACAACAGATGTCAAGGTTTTCTATGAAGTCCAGTCCAGACGACAGAGGTGGGGATCCGAGGACCACATGTAGGATTGCCACAGTAAGCGCCTCGGATACCCAAAGCGTCTCGGGAATTGTCCTGGGTACATGAGGGCTAATAATGTTTTTTCCTGTTTTGTCCACACAACTCAAGTTCCGAACAAGTGACCTTAATTTGGCTATCACACATACCTACTTTGAAGTACCAGGTCCTCCCTACCATCTCCAGCACGAAACCATGAATCGTCCCGATATTTCATCGCCACCCGGACCCCGCATCACCCACGCTCCGAACACACAAGGGAGTTTTGACACCGCCTCAGATCGGGGTCGTGGCAAGTATAAGACCCCCCGCTGCTCTACCCAAGCTTGACTCCGTCGCCACCACGGTACTTCGAGCAGGGCGCGGGGAAGGCGACATGTCAGATTCAACAGGGCCTCTCTGCATTCCCCTGGAACTTGGACATCGTTCCCACGCAAGCTCTTCCCCGGAGACCGCACCACAAAGACATACCTTTGAGGCTTACCATGGCGGCAATATCGATCGCAGAGGCGAAAGAACCGGTTGCAAACGCGACAACACCGACACGTGATGGATGGATTCCAAGATCTTTATCGCGCCTGTGGCGTCATAATATTCTCCCTTTCTCGATACGGGGTGGACTCCGGCCTAGTCGGTGGCTTCCAGGCCATGGTCCCCTTTCTCAACGTGAGACTGGGACGACGGACGCCCACAGCACCGCATACTCGTACTCTGTCCCCAGTAATACCTACGGAAGTCGCGTTACTCCAGGTTTACGGTCACAAACTTACCCACTCTTATACTTTCGTTTCAAACTGCAGTGAGGCGAGGACAGCTGGATTCCATTAAAATAAAACCCTTGCATACCCCCCCTACCCCGGACCCAAACCAGACGCCCTCCTACTCCTCCATCTTTCACCCGCCCCTCCCCGTTGCCCTCCCCGTTCCCCTCCCTGTTCCCCTCCCCGTTCCCGTTCCCCTCCCCGTTCCCGTTCCTCTCCCCGTTCCCCTCCCCGTTCCCGTTCCCCTCCCCGTTCCCGTTCCTCTCCCCGTTCCCCTCCCCGTTCCTGTTCCTCTCCCTGTTCCTGTTCCTCTCCCTGTTCCCCTTCCCGCTCCCGCCCCCATTCCCGGTCCCGGTCCCGTTCCCGTTCCCCTCCCCATTCCTCTTCCCATCCC